>JARPMJ010005256.1:0-64881 GCA_033366665.1 Phoxinus dragarum | reverse complement strand
CTTTTTGAACTATCCATCAAATAATACTAAACTTTTTCATTTTAAAATATATTAAAATAGAAAATGTTTCACAATAGTACTGGATTTACGGTATTTTTTATCAAATCAATGCAGCCTTGGTGAGCATGAGAGACTGGTGACTGACCCTACTTACAGTACTTACAGACCCTTACCGACCCCAAACTTTTGAACAGTATTGTACGTAGGTAAATACACCCATTTATTACCTTATACTGCATTGGCCAATAAATTAAAATGATTAAATAGGATTCTTGATTTAGTAAAAAATACATTCACTGATTTTTAAAAAATAGATTAAATATCTAGATTATTATTAACTAGTGTTTTAGTTTTGTAGAAAACAATATTATATCAAAAAAAACTTTATGCCATTTTAGACCAAATATACACATATCAGTATATTAAATATTGTAATTTTAGTTACATCATCCAGTTCTAGTGACATATCAGCATCTAGTGATCTCAGTGTATGAATGATGATTTCTGATGATTCCGGTGGATGTTCACCTTTGGCAGGACAGGGGAAGGCAATCTGCTGGTTAAGCCACTCTCTCCTGTAAAGGGCTGTTGAAAGGGGGCTCAGAAACCTCCACCACAGGAGGGACTGTTGAGGGAAGGAGGCAATACATGAGATTTATAGTTCACTTAAAGCCAAATAGCTGTAATCAACAGTAGTTGTTAATATCTTTCTTAACCTTGTACATGGAGCTGAATGATGGCTTCATCTTGCCCGGCAATGTTGGAAGCCACACAAGTATAGACGCCCTCATCAATAAGCCCCACTTGGTTCAGAGTCAGAGCCCCATCTGAGATCCGGTAATGAGACCCGTCCAACAGAGTAGCACCATCCTTCAGCCAGGACACAGAGGGTTCTGGGACTCCCTGTGCGACACAGGGCAGGTCTATGGCATGTCCCACCTGCACTTTCATGGCTCGAGGACCTGCACGGATGCTGGGAGGAACTGAGAGGGTAAAAAAGAGAGAAAGTGGTATTAAGAGTTGAGACAAGTAGAAAACACAATTTGAAGTGATTTTTTGCTCATAAAGCACTGGCTATGCATAACAATAGCAACCTGTCCTTATTTGCCCTTGGAAGTTACTGATAATTTTCTCACATTTTTTTTTGGGTGTTAATCTTCCTGATGAGACATTTGGTAGCTGTGATAAATCAAACAGCGCATTCCTCTTTGCTGTAGCTTTAATTTCTCAAACTCAGAAAACTGTAATCAAGATTAAAATGACTAAGGGTTTAATTGTAGTCATTATAGATACCTCTTTTGAATTTTGACTTACAGTTGTGTTTGTAAGACTCTATAATTATTATTGTCAGGTTCTGCTTAGGCACAGCTGATCTCTCCTTCCATGCTTTCTCATACATCACATCAGCCCAGCTGAAGTTCAAATGTGGGTGTTAGGAGGTCAATGAATCTCTGGCCTCTTAACACCAATGTAAACTCTCTCATGAAAGCAACTATATCTATATATGCATCACAATACAATTTAGATTAATCGCAATTTCTTTCAAATTTCTTTATTACTTTTGTGTATGTAAATACCTTAAACCTTAAAAAAGATGAACGTAAAAGTCTTTCAAATAATCTTTCATTAAGTTTATTTTTCTAAACCCCATTGGCAGTATTTGTTGTTTCTCTTTTTTAAAATGATTAAAGCAAGCTTGTTTTAACAAAATCTAGTTTTGTATAGGTTTTTTCTTAAAACAAGAAAAATCTTCAGAAAAAAAAAACACAAATAAAGCTGTGAATTTTGAATGAACGCCAGAGGCAGTATAAACACCAGTGGATAATCGGAATGCCAGCAAGATAGGTCGAGAGAATATACCACACATACAGTAAGTGACGTATGCTGAGCCCTGGGGAGTTTAAAAGCCACAGCACTCTGCCTCGGTACGCCTTTCTCGCAAATTCCGAGTGACAAAGAACTCTGGCGGTCATCCAGAATTCACAGAACCACAGTTTCATGCGTAACTAGTAAACACTAATAAACACTAGTGGGTGACACATACCAACATAATCATGTGGAATGCCACCCACCTGAAAAAAATCAAGGCCACTCCTGATGAACTGCAGAACTCATGACATGACGTTCAGCAACATTGACCGAATAAAACCTGGCAAACCTTCACGGAGATGGCCAAGTAGCAGCAGTGGAGATGTCCGCCAAGGAAACTCCTCTAAAGGTAGCCCATGAAGATGAGCCCTAGTGGAATGACAAGATAGACCCCAGGGAAATGGTTCCTGCTGCCTTGTAAGCATGCAGAAAACAGCTTCCAATGCAAAGCATAGATCTGTAGTGTGGAAGAAGCCCTTGCATTGGAGATGGTGTGGAGAACTGCAGGGTCGCAATGCTCTAGAGAAATGTTCAACCCAGTGGCCAGACCCAAAGCTGTAGGTGAACTGGATACGGATGCCTAATGTTGCCCTTCAACTGGGAGAGAAGGTACTTCCTGGGGGGCGGGGGAGCTTACAAGGTTTGCCTGTCAGTAGTTTCAGTAACAAAAGAAACCATGGTCTGGCTGGCCATCATGGTGCCACGAGTAGCATGCTGTGCTTGCACAGGGAGATCCTCTGTCCTCCAGGTCTAAGAGAGCCTTTCTTAGATTTTGAAGGCCCAAACACGATGGGCGAGTATCATGACCATTGTACCGGAGAAGATTAAAAGGACACAGCTGACAAGTCAGTGGGGGAAAAAAATTGCCAAAAAACATCCGCCGGATAGCACAGAAAGGCACAGTGTTACAGACGGAAAAAAAAACTCAAATCAAAGGAAAAATTCCCCAAACGCTGGCGAAATATTCAAAATCTGCTGAAAATGGTTTGAAAGTGTGCTGAAATAGCTATTGAGGACAGTATCTCGCTGGTCTTGTAAGCTGCACTTGACAGCGTGAATATCACTTATCAAAATTCAACCTTGTTCCAAACCAGTCGAGAATATATACCACACCAGGGTTCAACATACGTGACTTTGTTGGTATATTCTCTTGAACTACAGTATCTGGCCGGCACTGTGGTAATCCACTAGTTTATACTGCCTCTGGCGGTCAGTAGGAATGAAACAAAACTAAAGATTCTACCATTATCAATTACCCCTCTGAGGAGTTACATCATTTGTTTAAACAACGGAGAGACAGGAACTTGCTGCATTTACAATCATCAACTACAGTCATGCTGTGTTTGAAACTGTTTGCTCAATCACTACTTCATTATTCAGCATATAGTGGATACCACATGTGAGTGTCTCAACTCGCTTATTTACAAAGCTACAGACACAATTCTACATTGTGCTCGAAGTCGGCTGGTACGCACCGAGGGACACACACATCCAGCCGGCCTGGGTAGTACCGGCACTTTTTTCCCCACACTTCAAGCACTGTGTTTGACAACATAGTCACGTCATGTCCCAAATGTAAAAAAGCTAGAACCTGAAATCCAAAAATCGTTTTTCAAACATGTAAAATCTATGTTTAAACTCTAGTTTGTGTCATATATGATAAAATGGTACTTAGTAAATGGTACTTATCTTAGCATGGACTACACTGATCAAAAAACTAATTACGAAAGTGCTCAGATATGGCACATTTTGGGAATGTACTGGGAAAATGCACACTGGCATGTGTAAAACGTAAACACATGGAAGTACTTACCGAGATGAATGTGGTGTGTGATGTGTAATTGACTATCAAATACACAATAATTTTTTCATAATTTAATGATGCTCGTGCAGCATTGTTTTACACACGGTTTTCAGTCAAAATGTATTTTATAGTTGTGGGTACGAACAGAGCACTTGATATCAACTCATGATGTATATTAAAATAAGACTGATTGAAGCCTGATGTCACCGCAAGACCAATGTGGCAAAGTGATTCATTTAAACAGATGAGACCTGCTTTTTAACACCTCCGGGCTGGTGTGTGCTCATAAGAACTTATATGGCATGACATAAAACTGTTGTTGCTTTGATAAACACATTTCAATTGCAAGCATAATTTGTGAGAGCATCCAAGTCAATAAATGTGTTCTCTTTCTCTTACCCAGAACGCTGAGTTTGACTGTCTGAGTGAAGTTTCCAGCTATGTTTGTAGCCACACACCGGGTACATGCCACTGTCAGTCACACGTGTTTCTGTGATCCTCAAGGAGCCTGATGGCAGCTGAATGTGTCTATGAGAGAAGAGGTTACATTTGAAAGGAAGAGAAGAGGCTAAAATGTGAGACTAACTGTTCTTTAGCATACTGTGTGTAAAACCACACAGGTGCTCCCAGTTTCCAGAGAAGCTTCCGAAATTATACCTCTGTTTACTTTCATGTTAAGCTGAAAAAGGAGAGTTTAATTACTGTGTATTTTTTATCTGACCGCAGTCTTTCTGCCTCTAGGCTGTAAAGTAAACATCAGCCCTTGAAAAACAATGCAGAGAAAAGCAAGCTACCTGAATACAAGATTTATAGTGTTATAAAAATAGGATACAAGAGTCTTATTTATAAAATGTATGCTTTTTTGTGCATACATCATGCACGGTGAATTCATTTTCTGTCCGATGACTTCTAATGATGCAAGTGTGAATAACTGAGTACCAGACTGAATTATTCAAAAGTTTGAAGTGTGATTTTTTCCATGTTTTTTAAAAAAGTCTCTTATCATCAATGCTGCATTTATTTGATCAAAAATACAATAAAACCAGTAATATTGTGAAACATTATTACAATTTAAAACAACTGTTTTCTACTTTACATATTTAAAAAAAATAAAAATAAAAATCTCTGATGCCAAAGCTGAATTTTTAGCACCCATTACTCCAGTATTAGTGTCACATAATCATTCTGATATGCTGAAACATCCACTGATGAGCCAAAACATTATGACCACCTGCATAATATGCAGTTGGTTCTCTCATCGATTAGGCATGGACTCTACAAGTCCCATGAAGGTGTCCTGTGGTATCTGGCACCAAGATGTTAGCAGCAGATTCGGTCCAGCACATCCCACAGATTGAGATTGGATTGAGATCTGGGGTATTTGGAGGCCAGGGCAACACCTTGACCTCTTCATCATGTACCGTAGACCATTCTTGAACAATATGTGCAGTTAAGGCAGCCTGCTGAAAGAGGACCCTTCCACCAGGGAACACCATTGTCATGAAGGGATGTGCCTGTTCTGCAACAATGTATAGGCAGGTGGCACGTGTCAAATTTACGTCCACGCGAATGACCGGACACAGGGTTTTCCAGCAGAACATTGCCCAGAGCTTCACACTCCTTCATCCGTCCTAGTCCCACAGAGCATACTGGTGCCATCACTTCCCCAGGTAAACTGTGCACATGTAGATGGCCATGATGTAAAAGAAAACAGGACTCATCGGACCAGGCGACCTTCCGCTGTCGGAATTAAATTCTCCCCACTGGTGACAAGGAGCAACACACAACAATACACACAGAGATACTTTGACCTAGTCCCCTTGCCTTAACAATTTGTTCGTTGTCAAAGTCGCTCAGATCTTTATTTCTGTCCATTTCTCCTGCATCGTTGATTACGGGAACTGATTGTGTGCTTACCATCTAACCTGCAGTACCTAGACCTTAATATGTGGCCTTGTTAGGAGATGATCAACGACATTCACCTGTGACTGTTCATAATGTTTTTGCTCATAAGTGTATTTTGTCATTATAAGAAATGCAAGAAACAGTTCTTATTGTTATCAATGTTGAAAAACATTGCTGATTAATATTTTTGTTGAACAGTTTTTAATAAAAAAACAATGTTTAAGTCTTTACAGTGACTTTTGGTCAATTTAATGCAACCTTGCTGAGTAAGTATTCATTTCTTTAATAGAAATCTTACAGACCCCAAACGTTTTGAACAGTAGTCTAAGCAATAAATTATTGACTGTTTGCATCCATAAGAGAATATGAATGCTTAGAATGTGATCATATTTAGATTATGTGTGGTCATATTTAGATTATGTATGATCCGATTTCGAATTTCTGCAAGACTTTATATATTTTTGAAGACTATTTATTAATAATTTAGGAAAAATGTCCATGCATATGGACATTTCATAAATTATGATTAGTACTGTAACAATCAGAAAATTATTGTATATTGACATCCTACTCATTTCTTTATAAATAAGATCCCAAGTATTTGTGTATTTTTCACATATACCTTGAAATGTTCTTCCTGAAATCTGTGAAGAAACACAGAGACATAAGCAAAATTGATACCTGGGAGAGAAGGGGGAGATGAGCTGCTTGTCTTTGGCCCAGGTGATGATGGGAGGAGGTATGCTCTCCACCTCACATGGCAGTGTGACATCTTCACCCACTGTTACCGACATCTCCAACAGCTTGTCTGAGTTATTCTGCATCTCTACATCGCTCGGCCTGGGCTTCACTACACATTTACAAAGACATACAGTATGCAAGTACAACAGGGTGAGATTGGAGGATGCACCAAAGTAATACACAGGAAACAAACAAAGCTGAAGAAAACATTAGACATTTTACAGTATCACAGAACCTCAGAGGACCAGTAAAATTTATCAGACAAGTAAGTAGAACAAGCTGCTCTAACCGTAGACGGTGAGCTGGACCTTTCTGGAGCTGTATCCAGCAGCATTAGTGGCTGTGCACACAAACTCGCCAGACTCTTCACCACTGGGGGAGACAATGTGAAGACTGCCATCCTCAAACAGAGAAAACACACTGCCAGTCATATCCAGCATCTCCCCTCGCTGAAAAACATCAGCACACATTCAATTTATAGCAACATACAGGTGCAATGTGAGACTGACCTGCAATTTTAGTGGTTTTGTATGTACATGTAAAATTTGAGAAGTCAAAATATCAAATGAGCACCTAACAAAATAATATGGTCAGAATTTTTAGGATTTTGAAAGAAAAACAATCACTAACATTATTATGGTAAATATTTTGTATTTATTTATTACAATAAAAAATTAAAACCCTAAGCAAAAAACAAAACCAGAGCATGATGGGCTCTGTGGCAAAAAGTTTAAGTGCTGTTTTTCTGACAAGATAAGCATTTCATCAAAAGTCAGTACCCTAAAAAAAGTGTATTTTCTGTCCAAATCTGTCCTAATTGAGCATGTGTTTGTGTGAGAGAAAAGAGAGAGAAACAGAAATGAGACACATGTACCTTTGACCAAGTGATATCTGGTTTGGGGACTCCATGTGCACGACATGGCAGAGAAATGGGCGTCCCTTCAATGGTGCTGAATACTTGAGGGCCATGTTGAATAGTGGGCATCACTGGAGAGAAAATGTAAAAACACTTGGTTTAGTATGAGGAGGGATTTAGAAAAAACCTAACCTGTGCAACACTGCACAGAAGGTATTTTAACAGTTTTTAGGATACTGTACAGGCCATGCACTCTATCATCTAATAATGTAGACTCAGACTTTCCATTAGTGAATGTAGACTGCTTCCTTAAGAGTGATTGCGTTCGAAAAATGAGAGTTTTTGGCTCTGTTATTTCTCTGCAGAAGTGCTCTGCTCACACTGCTGGTTCTGTTTTTAATTCTCAAATGAATGAATGATGAAGGCATCTTTTGTGGAGCAGAGGGAAATAAAGGCTTATTATATACAGTCATGGAAGGGAGGAAGTAGAAGACTGGGCTATGCCATAGTGGTCTGGATCCACAGAAAATAAATATTTTACAACAGGCATGATTCTGCATTGTCTTTTAAAGCATAGATCTGATTAAATATTTGATATATTTGTGGAAACCGTGATACCATTTTTTTCAGTATTCCTTGAGAATAGAATGTTCAAAAGAACAGTATTTATTTTCAGCATTATTATAATTATTTTTGTAACATTATAAATGTCTTTACTGTCACTTTGATCAATGTTATTGACCCCAAACCTTTGAATGGTAGTGTATTTCATTATTTGTGTATTTGTTTTACGTCTTACCGTAGACGTTGAGTATGGTGGTGCGGTTGCTAGATCCCACCACGTTTTCGGCCAAACAGGTGTATTGCCCCCCATCCTGCTGACTGACCCGTTCTATATGTAGACTACCATCACGTCTCACGGTCACATATGGACTTGATGTAACCTGACACACACAAGCACACATTTAAATCCTGTTTAATAATTGTGACTAAAAATATTTAATGACTACATGAAATGCACAGTCTTCAGGGCCTATGTGTGTGCACATGTGTTAACTCACCAAGCCATTGTCATGTAGCCAGTGTCTCTCAGGAAGGGGGTTTCCAGCTAGTACGACACAGGGGAGTGTGACCTGCTGGTCCTCTATCACACTGACCACTGTGGGACTCAGAGCTATCAAAGGAGACACTGCACACAAAATACACATATTAGGATGGTAATATATACAGTAAGTATTACAGATACACAAATACATTCAACAGTTTGGGGTGGGTAAGATTTTTTTTTTAAAGAAATTAATACTCTTATTCAAAAAGGCCGCATTAAATTGATTAAAGTGGCAGTGAAGACATTTGTAATGTCTTTTTTAACTTTTTTATTCATCAATAAATCCTTAAAAAATTATCATGGTGTCCACATAAAAAAATGAAGCTACTGTTTTCAACATTGATAATAGTAATGTTAACCACCAAATCAGCATATTTGAAAGATCATGTGACTGAAGACTGGAGTAAAAGCTGCTGAAAATGAATTACATTTTAAAATACATTAAAGCAGTTATTTCACATTTGTTTTACTGTATTTTTGATCAAATAAATGCAGTTTTAGTGAGTATAAGAGACTTCTTACAACACATAAAAAAAGTACTACCAATCCCAAACTTTTCAACGGTAGTGTATATAAGAATGCTACAGATAGTTTCAATAGGGTAGTTTCAAAAAGTTTACCTGCTACACATACCACACTGACAATAATTAACCATTACACCAAAACCTGAGGTATTATGCATCCTAGGATTTATCCTCATGAAGAGCAAGGTGTTTTTTAAAAATAAACCTGATCGTATTAAATGTGATTTTCCTAATTCAATCAGACAGAGTATGGTTAAGTCTCCACTGGAAACAACGGCACTGAAAACTCAGTGGACTGGCCGCACCTCTGTTGTTTTGCTTGTTAAATTTCCATGGATACCTTGGAATACATATAGAAAGTGTCACAGGATATTAGGGCTCGGCAGAGGAGAATTATGGGACGGCTGAGACATGCTGTGAGACCTCATTAGTGACCTTTAGCTTCAACTCCATGTTATGTTGTTTTTACAGGACCACAAAAACGCAGTCACTCCCTCACACACAGAGATACGTTTACACAATAGACACTTCTGATCTCTCATAGTGTTCTTCAACATGACAAAACCAGCTGACCCTTGATGAAGTTTTGGTATGATACTTATCATTAGAAGACCTACAGTCTTTTTATAAGTCAAGTATTGATCGAAAATGCCTTCTCTTGTAATATACACATTAGGATTATTTATTAAACCTACTAAAGTTCACCAACATGTACTCAAATAATGTATAAGAGCAGGGGGTCCTATGTTTTACTAATCTGAGCTAAAATCAGGCTTAAATCAGCCCATATGATGAAATGATGTTCAAAATGCTGCTTTCTTCAAAAACATTGGAATATGCCATTTTCTTAGATGCATGTAAATAAGGGCATTTTATGCAGATGCCAGAAATGTAAGCAACTGCTGGGTTTCCAGCGCTTTGATCAAAGACAAAAGTATTAAAGGATGCCTGAATTCCTTTGATTCTCTATTGGCAAAGCTGACACATGCCCACTATACTCTCAAAAGCTCTGCTGCCACGCACATGTAAATACACTCCCATCTAGCATCTACAATATAACTGAACAAATACATAAAAGTAATCTAATAACAAATGTATACACACTGCAATTCAATGATGGATGTTTTAGTGTTCACATCTGGTGCGGTATAGCCCTCGCCACAGAGAATGAATTTGAACTAAGTCTGGTATTGGCCTTCTATTATTGCATCTTTTCTCTCTTAACCAGAAACACATGTACCCCTGAGCCTTTTACTGTAAAATCATATGGACCCAAACATCGCAAACTAAAGCTTATGGGCCTCAGGCCAAGAAAATGTGCATGTGACTAAGATAAAGGAATAGCAAAACAATTAATATCCCACAACAGCTTCTTCCTTCAAGTGAGCTGCTGACAGAAGGATCAGCATAAACATGAAACATATGCTGCAGTTACGACTGAAGAGTTATTTCAGATGTCATACCGAGTCCAGTGACAGTGACTTTGGCCTTGGCCTGGATTTTGCCAAAGTGGTTTTGAGCTTCACACACATAGGTGGTCTCATCCTCTACCCAGAGGTCTAAAAGGCAAAGGACAGAAAATCATATGAACCTTAGCAATTTGTAAAATTAATTAAAACACTACTTGTATCTTCTTAGAAATAATGAAAAGTAAATATTAGGAAATGTAACTGAATTTAACAGACAAAAAATATATTTTCAGTTTAAAAGCATCCAATGCTGAATATTCTTTCTTCAGTCATCAATTTTATAAACAAATAAGTATATACAAAAATAAATCATTAAATGAAAGAAAAAATGTGCTGAATTTCTTTTAAAAATCCTTGTGTTAAATAAATTAACATGAAGAATAATAGTAGTTATTTGTTGATATAAACTCATGTCAAGAGAGAGAGAAAAGGAAAAGAGAGGGACTGACTGGTGATGAAAAGGCCCCCATCAATTTTTTTAGTGACAGTACTGGGACCGCGGTGCTGAGAGAAGAGTGAGACATTGTCATCTCGTCTCCAGGAGAGCTGAGGTTCTGGGTGGCCTCTTGCATGACACGGCAAGGTGATGTTCGTGCCGATATCAGCAGACAGATCTGATGGTTTTTGTGTGAACTGAGGAGTAGCTGTGGAATACAGTTAAAAGATTGAAAGCTTTTAATAAAAGAACAAAACAGTAGTTTGATTCATTCATATATACAGTAGGGGTCTTCAATAGACAGTTAAAAGACGTCAGCCATAAATAGGAGTCCCCTTTTATTTTCTTACTCAAACCACTGCCTGCTGCTGCTTTTGATTGCTTTTAGAGGGAAAAGCTACCCATAACTCCTGGTCAAGAGTTAGCTTTCTCCGTAATAATAGCTTACTGGCGAAATAGATTTGCCAAACAATTTGCTGCGTTTCTGTGTTTGTGCTCTGGAAAGCGTCAAAAGGTTTTGCAGCATTGACCAATGTAGCCAATCACAAACATATCTGTTGACTTCTTGAACACAATGGCCAATCAGAGGTGTTTAAGTTTATCCACTCTGTTTTTGTCCAGTGGCGAGTTGAAGTTCTGCACGTTGGCAAATCCTCTCATCATAACAAAAAAAAGTGTAGGTTGTGCGGTGCCACATAACTAGAAAGTATATTTCAAGGAAATGTATCTAAATGTGGGGTAGCACATCTCCTTAGCCTTACCCTGGAGTTGGTTCACCCTCCACCTATATGAGTTCAGCTAAATGTCTCAGTCAAACACAAGCTATATGACACTGTACATCTTAAATGATTACTGGAATTGGCATGTAATTTAATCAGAGGATTTTGGAGGTGGGGGAACCCTAATTCGAATAAAAGGTGTGTAATATAGCCTTACATCCCACATCCAGCGTGATGTACCCCTGTGCAGATCCAGCTGAGTTTACCGCCACACATGTGTACTCTCCTGTATGTGTGTCCAGAGTCTGCTGAATACTCAGAGTGCCGCGCTGAGGGTCCATACTTAAAACTGCAGATGGCTTCAGCTGCATGTCACCTGAAGATCAAACATACAGTACATTAGGGCTGACAGTGCCAAAACAGAAGGTGTGCATAAATGACAGTAGGATGTCCTAAAGTTTAGGAGGACACTAGCTGACCTTTGTACCACAGGACGTCAGGATGTGGAACTCCCGTGACCCTGCACTCCATAATGGTTGTTTGTCCTAGACCAATCAGCAGGTCGGAGTGAGGGACTGTCACCTGTGGAGACTCTACAGAGGGGAAAAGATCACAGGAAACTTAATTAAAGACTAGAGTATAACCATAGGGTGGGACTGAATGAGTCAAATGTCTCACTTATTTAGAGTTGTGAGAAGTTTAACAGTAAAAAAAAAAAAAAAAAAAGAAGACATTTTAGACCTTTGGTTTGGGATTTTTTGCTTTCATTTAGTGGTGTTACACAATTTATCTCTTTACTGACCGACGTAGCTGACAAAAGCAGTTTGAGTGTCAGTTCCTGCCACATTACTCGCCAAGCATCCGTATGTCCCAGCATCCTTTGGCCCCGTGTTCCTTATGACCAGTGTGCCATCAGTGGTCATTCTGTGCCTGGATGGGTAAAGCACAACAAGCTAGGAACACTACAGTAAAGGCTAACAAATAGAGACAAAAGTAAGACATGTATTTGTTACCTGCTGGAGCCCATAATGAACATATCATTGTGTATCCACACCACCATGGGTGAGGGGTAGCCTTTGGCCGAACACCTGATCCAAACTTCCTGACCGGTGCGGAACGTCTGATTCCGAGGGTCAACCGTCACCACTGGTGGCTCTAGTATGAAAATGAGGTGATCATGATGTTTGATAACATAACCAAATGGACTCGCTGTTTCTAAGACAAGTTCTGCTAAATGAAGTTGCTTCTTGCACTTTTCTGGACACTTTAGAAGTTGTAAGAAATTATAGTCTGCCCCGATCCAACTTCCACTCCCATATATATATTTATATCAAAATGTTCCTTCACTTAAAAGAGCTTAATTATCATATAGAGACAACTACATTCAATCTCAGTAATATGTAAATATCACAGAGGGCAACCAACCACCATTTTGATTACAGGGACTTCAAATAGCTTGTCATTTTCTAACAGAAGATCAAAGATGTGATCACTTCAGATAGATTGTATCACCTAAACCTTTTGCTGTTCTGATTTCATTTACATTAAGAGTTGACCATTTGGGTTGATCATATCCTGAACAAATGGTAGTCAATTGTAGAATGGGAATGGGACACAGAGAATCTTCTCAGACAAGGGGGTGTCTCAACTTCATTAACATACAGACCACAGCGGTCACGATAAGAGCAACTTCATTTGCATTAAGAGTTGTAAACTGTATCAGGATAAAAGGTTTGAGATTTGGATGATCTGGGTTCATTCTGACGCCGGTGAACCCAAGGTGCTTTTGTGTACCTTGCCACTACTTTGCTGGAATAAACTTCATTTTTGAGATCTTCGACGTCCACATCATTTTTTCTTACAAAGTGAAATGTCCAGTGAGCTAAAAGCATGTTCAATTTTATCCGAAACAGATTAATGTGAATCTGGCAACGTTTTGTTACGTTGGTTGATGTATTTATCGTGGCAGTTCGGAAATGAAACGTCCGGCGGTAAGTGGCACTAAAAGGCTAATGCTCGATCGCATTTAAAAATAACATACCACCTACACTAAACCCTACCTTACTTAACTGAAAAATGTCTTTGCTGAAGCAACCATACCATTTTAGATTGCTTCTTCAAGTCTTTGATCTCTTTTACCGTGAATCGTACTCGAGAGCTCTGCATCACAAGTGTAATCCTGCATCACAAGTGTAATCCTGCATCAGGTGAGCCAGCGAGCAAGATTTGAAGAGCTAAACATATTGAGCTGGTTATGTGATGCAAACATCACAATGTATTGCTTTAGAAGTCATGAGCTTTGGTAAAAGTGTTTTGAAGTCATAATAACACAATATTGTGCAAAGAACTGTGTGAAAATAAGTCTTTATTAATCATAATTTGTGTGAAAAGGAATAAAAGTTGTTAGTGTTTTACTGCCACTAGTGTTCATTTCAGCAGGAAACTGCAGTGAATTGTATATAGGTTCATTTTTGGAGTTTTGCAAAAAGGTATATGGGTAAAATGGTTCATAAAAAGACAGACAGACAGACTTACCTGAGCCATATCTAAGAGCCAGAAAACCCTAGCAACTGCATAGAAACACAATAAAATCCACTCACAACACCTTAGAAACTGCTGGCAACACCTTATCAATACCACAAACAAGCACAGCTTAAATTTACTAAAAGCAGTGGTTCTCAACCAGGGGGCCGGGGTCGACTAGGGGCCCTCAGTAAACTTCAAAGTGGGCTAAATAATTTTAAATAATTTTTAAAAAAGTGGATTTTTCAATTGTTTTTTTTTGTCTTTAAAGAACAGGATTCCCACCCTCTTAGAAAACCTGGATTTAGGAAAGATTTAGGTTTGAGGAAACCTTTTAAAAGTGATTCTAGACCAGAAAAGGTCTTGCAAGTTATTAAAATTGTATACATCCAAGAGGATTTTTATAATGAATATACACTTCTCTAGTTCACTTCTCTGCAAAGCTCTAAAATATTTGATCGTGTGGAAATTATAAAAACATTTGTAAAAAAAAGATCCTTATGCTTTATCTCTATCCAGTAAAACAATAAAAATTTAAGTCATGGGGCTTTCGAAAATTGATGTGAACAATTCTTGGAGTGAAAAAGATTGATTACTGTACTAAAGTAAATGTATTATGAATAATAAATTATGAATTATCAAACAGTTGGATGAGATTTACAGACATTTAGAAAATATTTAGAACATAATTACATTCACCAACAAATATATATTCATTAGTACAATATTAACTATAGATATGTGTTTGTAAAGAACATAACTGCATCTAATAGTTAGGGAAAGTTAGGCATTTCTTTGGCCAATCTGCAAAAAAATTTCTTACCAATAGCTTTTTTTACCATGTGTTCCTATAGGTGTCTAGTAACACCTCCCAATTTATCCACGGCCAAATCCTCGGGGAAACGCATGGAGAGGCAATCAAAGTTGGGGTGCCCAGAGGGCCTGGGTACCAATAAAAAAAAAAAATGACTCCAAATCCATACAAAATCCATAAAAATATTTAAAACAATTACAAAACAAAACTTCCTAAATCAGTTTAAAATTTACCAAACCTCATCCAACTCCCCTGCATCTCCCTCACTCCTGTTATCATCTGGCTGGTTGATGTTCTGGCAAGAGTTACCATGACAGTTCCCACAAACAAAAAATACACTTGACTCCTTGCTGCACCTGAGAGTGTCACAGTCCTCTGCACAGTTGCAGCTGACAAACTTCAGAAGGTAGTCCAGTGCAATGGGATCTGTTGTAGGGACTGGTGCATAACCTTGTTCTCCTTGTTTCCATCCATACTCAAGGACATCCAGTTATGGACTTTGTCAAGTCAAGTCACCTTTATTTATATAACGCTTTTTACAATACAGATGGCATCAAAGCAGCTTCACAGTGATAATATGAAAATAATACAACAAAGTTTGCTTCTAGAAGAACATTGCGTCATCGCCCACCTTATGTAAGGTAGATCAATAATATTGTTGAATATTGAATGTACCCAACTAAGCAAGCCAACAGCCAAGGCAACAGTGGCAAAGAACCAAAACTCCATCAGTGACAGAATGGAGAAAAAAGCCTTGGGAGAACCCAGGCTCAGTCGGTGGCCAGTTCTCCTCTGGCCAATCAGCGAACAGTGTATGATTATGATTCAGGCAGCATTACAGGTCAGTTATGACACAAACTAGTGAGCAAAGTCAGATTGGATCAGAACATTTATCCAGTTCCATCTGGTTGGAGGTCGGAGTCATCACGTCGGTATGTAGACGGGTTTGTTGAGGATCAGTGCTGATGGCTGTCGTGTCGATGAGGCCTTCACAGGGCTGATGAGGGATGCTTTGTGGATGGGCCCAGGCGCAGGTCCATCATCTGATCTGGATACGGCCCGGATCCAGCTGACTTCAGTAAACGGGAGAGAGACTAGTTGACTAGTGTAGCAGACTTTATAGCAGTAGCCTATCTCTGGTCTGGAGATATGCCCGCAGAGAGTGCTGTGCTGCAGCTCCTGTAGTCGGAGGCAGTTTCTCAGGCTTGATGCTCCCGGCTGCGGCCCGCTTGTGAAGATATCAAATCTTCAGGTGGATTTCCGCAGAATATGAGCTTGAACAGTTCGCAGCCAGCTTTGATGATGTCACTTTTCTTGGCTCTGATGTCATTGAACACATCCATGGCCCCCTCTGCTTTGTCAGTCTTGCAGAGCTTGGTGAGCAAAGTTGGTTTGCTAAACCCAGAAATTGCTGATACGGTATCGCAGCCAGAGAAGCTGTGTAGGAAGATCAGGTATGTAACAGAACCTCTCCGGGAGGGCCACCCGGATCTTTACAACATCGTAAGATGTGTCTTTAGCTGTTGTGAGGAAGACCGGGTGGTTTGCCCTATGATAGACCAGCATAACCATAACGTCTGTGTCCTCGGCCCTCACCTCAACAGAGGACTCTATTGCCTCATTTAGTGATGCACACACGATAGAAGTGTCAGCATTAACATTAACAAAAAATATATATTTTTTTTTTTTTTGGTACCCAGGCCCTCTGGGCACCCCAACTTTGATTGCCTCTCCAGGCGTTTCCCCGAGGATTTGGCCGTGGATAAATTGGGAGGTGTTACTAGACACCTATAGGAACACATGGTAAAAAAAGCTATTGGTAAGACATTTTTTTGCAGATTGGCCAAAGAAATGCCTAACTTTCCCTAACTATAAGTAATGTTCACATGTGGTCTCCACAATACCCTTTCCTGCTTTACAGCCATGATATGATTCTGAAGCCAGCCAAACATATTTCACAGCAATTCTCCTATCATTTCTTCTTTTTTACAGAAACACTAAAGTGGGATTATTGGTTCCAGATTCTCTGAGCTGCTGAAGCAGAGGCATGCTCTTGATCAATTCATGATGTGCAGCCCCTGCTGAATGAGAATGTTTTCTCACTGCTGAAGCCAATCTGATGCATGTCTCTACTGTTCTCTGACCTCCAGTCTCTGCCTGTCCCATATGCCAACAGAACAGGATGTGACATAATTGGCAGAAACCTAGTGATCTGCCTATACTAGCTAACAGAAATGAAACAGCATAAGTGAAATGGAACTGAAATGAAACCGCATAAGTGATTTATTTAGAACGCTCTACATAGACAGCTACTCTGCGTCTCATTCAAATAGAGCAGGGGAGACTAGACTTATAACTGATTTCAATAGAGTTTGGCGTCAGCATGTTGCTAAGATACAGTAATGCTGCAATATGGCAACAAGCATAAAAAAAACATAGCACATAATTTTTATAAGACACTTTCAAACATAAAAAAATCTTACTAACCACAAACCTTTGAAAGGTATAGGCTAACCCTAGGCTATATTGATAAAAAATTGTGTATCTCTTTCTCTCACCTTGTCTTCTACATTGGATTGGACCTTTGGTCTTCTACCTACTGACCTTGACACAGTGCAGTCTGGTATTGTATTCTCTGTGAAGAATACATGCAACGCTGCCTTAGAATATCAGGTATCTTAGCTATAATGAGATAATTTAAGGGGTGTTTACACAAAAAACTGAACATTCTTATATTTTGGCCTTTCATTTCCACAACAAAGGAGTTTTGGGGGCCTGAAAACACAAACTTTTGAAAACGGGTTTCAAAGTGCAAGTTTTTGAGAACAATACCGTTATCGCCTGTAAACTACAAGAATGCGAATTTGTGAACGTCATGCGCATGAGTATTATGTGTTCAGTCAATAAGCATGTAGTGTTTCTTTACAAAGTGACATCGCCAACTACTGGCCTAGCATGCATAATACACAATTTTTTGTAATTTTCGTGGATCGGTTTGACAATGTTGTCGTCACGCTAAACTTTTCAAAAACGTAAAGAAAAACCGTTTCCGTTTTTAGTACATGGTTGTAGTGTAAACGTGGATAAACAGGATAAAACGCTGCTTCTGTAGGCAGATCACTAGGTTTATGGAACAGAGCAAATCACTGCTACAAGTAAGTAATATGGTGGTTAACATTGCAAAATATTGTAACAGAGATTTACAGGTCTTCTACTGTATTTCAAATGGAAAGCTTGACAGGGATGAGTGATGTAATTTCCAGAACCCCATTTTGTCATGATTAAAGTGGACCCAAAACGAGACCTGGCAGACAAAAAGAGTCTATTGTGTATTGCATGCTCAGGCAGTTAAAGCATTGCCATTGAGAGGTTACTTTATGTCTAGTAGTAAAGCTGTAATTATCCCAAGTCTTAGTCACTAAATTGTACTCTAATAGACTTGGTCTGCCTAAAGGCCAAATGTTAACAACTCACTGACGCTAAGCATCACTAACACCTCGTCATCTACGCTATTTTTGCCTGAGGCTACTGTAATTCAAACAGTTACTATGTTTTTGTAAATTAAATGTCTACTGTATGCAGATTAAAACACATTTTTAGTATGCAAATCCTGTGGCAGCAAGGTCTATCTGCACACTTAAGTACAGTGTAACTGCAGTTAATATCAAAATATTTGTTTAGACATTAACACATATTTACTGCAAAATGTTCAAACTGTAACTTCATACTTCATGGCAATGTAAATAGCAAAAGTAGTTGGAATACCCAATATTAAATGGCTAAATATTCTTTGGGTCTCTGGACCCTGTAAACACAGATGCATATCTGACTGGGACTGGGATTGTAAACGGTGTGTGTGGACAGTACAGGTCAAAGTAACGTTGTGTAAAGGATTAGGGCAGATGACTCTGCGGACTGGCCAGGTATCACTATGTCAGCAGTCCCACTTCAAAGGGCTCCTAATGACTAGGACAGCACAGGAATCCCAGCAGGTGGTGATTACACACACACACACACACACACACACACACACACACACACACACACACACACACACACACACACACACACACACACACACACACACACACACACACACACACACAGTCCAACAGTGACAGCTGTTTAAAAAGCCACACTGACACAAAAAAACTACGAAGTGGCTTAAAGTGTAGCAGCAACACAAAAATAGAGGGTAGGGGAAAAGGAAGCAGAGACTGATAGACGGGGACAAGGAGGCAGAGAGAAACAGAAATATTTCTATAAATATTATAACACAAAATTAAAGCTAATGTTATTATTTCTATTTAATTTAAATGTAATTAAAGTATTATTTTTAAATGGTGTGTATATGTATGTGTATTCCATGTGATTTGGCCAAGCAAAGCATTTTTTACTATGTCAATAAAGCTTCTTGAATCGTAAATATTGAATTTCGAGAGATAAAGACAAAAAATTATACTGAGGCAGAAAAAAGAGAGAGAGAGAGAAAGAAACAGAGAGAGAGAGAGAGAGAGAGAGAGAGAGCAGAAACTGAGACAAAGCCAAAGAGAAAATAAAAGTGTGATGCAGGGAAAACCCGTTCCTCAGGTCTTGGGAAAGAATGTTGTGGAAAACTAAGAGACTCATCACTCAACAATGAGGTAAAATTATACAGTTAATGTCACTCCCGCTCTCCTGCTAATAAAACTCAAACCCGGCCCTAAGGGGCTTGACACATTTAATCATCATAAAAGACAATCTCAAGTCACATATATCCATCAATATTACCTCCAAACCACATACTTTCAAATCAAAACAGCTTATTTTTAATTAATTACAACAGAGCATGACTAATAAAAGAAATTGGCTCAGTATGAGAAACAGAAAACAAGCCTTGATTCTGTAAGCAATATGCAACACTTAAGGTCAGCGAGGTCACATAATTAATCATCTCTGAAGCTCAACCGAACTAAGTCTTTTATCACACTTATCTTTGGTTGGGTGTTATGAGATGTTTTTTATGGGCCATTCAGACAGAACACAAATGTAAAAAAAAATAGTATTAAGAACGCTGTCACATGCGAGATGCTGCAAAAGACACAAGGTGAGCGCAACAGTCAAACTTAACAGTCTTAACAGTCTACAGTATGCTTGCTTACACAGAGAAACAAAGGAAAAGCAGCACAGTGGAATGCAAAAATGCGTTCTCTGTGAACAAACTATTACACTTAAATTCTGTTCTGTTAAAAAGGCCATTTCTCTTTTCATTTGTGATCTAATTTGTCATTCTTCTTTTGTGCGAAAAGGTTATTTTACCCAGTGAGAGAAAGCAAAGTGATCTGCCAGCGTTGTATACTGTCAGAGGAAGTTTTCTTAATTCTGTGTAAGAAAGGGGCGCAGAGCCTGTTTCAATGGAAACTGCAGGATCGCAAACAGTGAGCAAGCCCAGCATAAATCACTTTCACAATTGCTATAAAATATTGCAGTGAAATACTACAGAAAGGATGCAGTGAAAACAGATCTTGTGTTAGAGAGAAACGGGAGAGTGACCTGCCAAAAGCCCAGTGGGAATTGCTTTTTCTAGGCATGTATTAAAATAATAACTAGAATTGAAGTAAAATGAGCAAAAAGTTAATTATATGATTGCATTGGCAGAACGAATATGCAAGAAGTAAAACTGTTGTAATGATCAATCTTTTGTGGCTTTTTGCTTTAACAAAAACACAAACACACTTACCTTGCACATTGAGGTACACACGAGAAGCAGAGACTCCACCCTCATTGGCTGCGATGCAGGTGTACCAGCCGACATCATCAGGAGTGACTCGCTGGATTGCCAAGGACAGGTTGGCGGTGACATGTATGCGATGGTCCAATTTTGCATCCACGCCCCCTCTCTGCCAAGTCAGGTTAAAGTGCACCGTGCTGGTGACCAGGCATGTCAGAACGACATTTGCACCAGGATACGCTGTCACATTGGAGGGCACTGTGATAGCAGGAGGAGGCTCTGCACAGACACAATGAGTCAAGGAAATGTGATTATCAATCTCTTTATCCTGGAGCAATTGAATTCAACAGCCTAATTTGAATCCATTCACATTCACTAATTATTTTCCAGACCTCTCTGAGTTCTCATAAGGTCTTTGGATGTCTGTGAACTCAGCAGATCTGACAGTTTGTGCAATGAGTCTGAAATGTGAAGGGAAACGGGGAGGGTGTTGACAGATGTGTGGATTAGGGCATAAGTGGGGAATTTATACAGGAAGACACATACATTTCATAAGGGAGGTTTTCTCTGTCACTCCTGCTAATCGTGTCACTGGCCCAGCGACAGCACAGTCGGGGAAACAGCTCAGAAAATGGGACAGGGAAAAGGAGACATGTCTGTCTTGATAAACCTTTTGTCAACAATGAACCTATAAGAAAACGGGACTTCTAGGTGATCATTCCAGCTGAAGGGGAATGTCAGATTCCCAGATTCCACGGTAACCCTGGGTGTTATTAAGGCTGTATCTCACCATAAAGCCACGGCCGCAGAGAGGAGCCGGAAGACAGGAAGTGAGGGTATTTGTGCAAGGAGTTTATGTAAGCACTGTCGGGGACAGTGTGGTGTCAGGTTTCCAACAACGCCACAATGCCATGAGGATACAGTCCTGTTTATTTTTGCAGTCCTTGTTCATCACAAAACCAGACATTGAAATATATCTCTTGCATTGAAATGAACAGTAATATCAATCTAATCCGTCTTCCAAGTACAAAATCTGATTGCAGTGACACAAGGACATTAGCAGATTTTTTGAGCATGAAATTCAGTCCGATATTCGAATACGATTTGTCTGAAAAACTGGCAGACGAGCTGAATGAAAATGAAAATTCACTTTCTGACAGTAGTTGACAATTATGGAAAAGCAGAAATATTTTTGTGTACACAAAGCGCTATACATACTTTAAGAGTCGCATTTGCATGCCCAAAAATGCTGTCTAGGTAGCAAAGGATTGTATACTGTAAACAGACATGAATTTAGACTTGTTAGGAGTTTAAATGTATATTAATCTTTACTGCTAAAGTGCAAATAACTTTTATCAAAAACATTAAAGCTGAACTTGTGTCATTTTTTGTGCAACTAGCATCACAAAACTGAATTGCAAATATAATATCTTGAACACATACCCACTCACTCGCATGCATGAGATTGTTCATGGGCAACACATGTGTTACACAGAGCATGAAGTAAACCAAAGATTATAATGGGCCATTTCATCTGAGGAATCCAGTGCTCTCTCCATTTTGGGTGAAATGAGGGCAGATTTTTGGAACAACGCTTAAATCTGAGTGGATCACATTGGGATTCTGGCTAGGTGAATTGAACTCACACACACGTAAGTGGACTCATGAGAAAATATGAGAGAGAGAGCTTCTAGGCATGTCAGATGTGGGACATCTCAATAATTTGCCTCATATGTATTCCTCATATGTTATCTATTACGCAGCAGTGTATAAGGTTGAAAATGCCAGTCATGCACAGAGTTTAGCAAAGGCAGCATGCTTCAGTGCTCTCCTAATGGTGGGCATCTCCCTGAATCTTTGCAAACATTGAATGATTCATGTTCAACTTTGTTATAGTGTATACCTCATCGTGTCTGTTAATGTTACTGATAATAACAGGCTATATAATGTAATTTAAAATGAAAGGTGACATTCTAACCAGAAACATCAAGAAAGGTTTGAGCCCGTCCTGTTCCGGCACTGCTGATGGCGATGCACTCATAAAAGCCCTCGTCCTTCAAGGACACCTGAGCGATTGACCATGATGCATTGGCAGACTCCCTAAAAAGATAACGAAAATGTAAAGCCATATAAAATAAATCCCTTCCCAAATAAACACCCAAAGACACAAACTACAAAGATTTAAATGATTAGACCATCAGCACTGGGCCCTTGAGCACAGGATTAAAAGCGCCTGCTAAGTGACCCAGTAACCAAGTAACTCTAAAGTTCACTGGGACTACAACACTGTCATTTGAAAGCCATTTTCTACATTTATGTAGCATTTTTTCCACTAATAATGTTAGTCAAGGTTTCTTCCTATAAAAAACGGTATTAATTTAGATCTAAAGGAACATGTGACACTGAATATTGGAATAATAACTGCTTAAAATTCAGCTTTGCCAATACAGGAATGAAATGTACTTTAAAATGTATTAAGATAGAAAACAGATATTTTAAATTGTAATAATATTTCACATGATTTTTTTTATACTGTTTTTCTTATTTTAAAATAAAAGCATAAGAAACTTCTTTCAAAACATTAAAAAAAATCTTACCAACTCCAAACATTTGAACAGTAGGTCACTTTGCACAACATGTCAACTACCCATCTACCATTAATTAGCATTACCTGAAAAGTTGGTCCACACCTACGCGTAGTCCCTCCCTAGTGAAACGCAAAGTATAGGGGATCAGGCTATCCACAGAACACGTAATAGCCCCCTTCTGCAGGTAGTAACCCGGAGTGTGAGTGGGCATGCTAACTTTGGGCGCATCTAAAAAAAAATACGAAAAAAACACACTAGTAACACAGACAGTAAAATATAGGAAAAACTACCAATATGATACTGGGATTGAATATCTTGTGGTGGTATGCGTCTACACAAATCTGACCTGGCACAATGCTGGAGTAGGAGACACTGGACACTCTCTGAAAGAGGAAGCCATCACTGTCATAGCCAGTGACTCTCAGAAAAAAGGCCTCTTTGGGTGGAACAAATTCTGTGATGTTCCAAATGCCATAAGGGCGTCGCTCAGGGAAGTAGCGAATGGGCAGCGTCTTCATTACATCACCAGTGATGCTCAAGAGTTCCAGGCGGTCAGCACGAGCAGGAGGGGAAAGACCAGTGGTGTTTAGCAGGATGAAGGTAGGGATTCCTTTGAGTGTGTGTGAAAGAGTGCAGAGGTTAGAAAGGTTAACCAAAACATGTTTTAAATGCTCAAGTACACAGCCACTATGTTGACCTCATAAATTTGACAGCGTGTGTGGTCCAAACTATATATTTTTTTTAAAGAAATCAATACTCTATATACAGCAAGAAGGACGATCAAAGTAAAGACTTTTATAATGTTACAAAATGTCTATTTCTAATTAAAAAAAGAATCCTGAAAAAAAGGGTAATAATAGTTTCCAAAAGAATTATAAGAACAACTGTTTTCAACATTGATAATAATAAGAAATGTTTCTTGAGCACCAAATCAGCATATACAAATTATTTCTGAAGAATTATGTGACACTGAAGACTGGAGGAATGATTGTTGACATTTTTTAATTTAAAACATTAAAATAGTTAACTAATTTAAACTGCAATAATATTTCACAATATCACATTGTCACGATTCTGTCACGGTTTTGTTCACGTCATGTCTGCTTCCTTGTCTGTCATGTTATCCCTTGTAGTCATGTGACCCTGCCATGTGTCTTGTCATGAGTTTAGTGTCTGATTGTTTGATCATTGTTCACAGGTGTGCCTTGTCTGGTCGTTTGTCTTGTATGTATTTAAGCCCTCATGTTTGCCTGTGTCGGAGTCAAGTATTGTTTCCTGTAACCACTGTTGTAAGTCTTTGTCCTGTTTTCATGCCATGCCACGCCACGCCATGCCACGCCACGCCACGCCACGCCACGCCACGTCACGCTTTTGTTTATTGTCATATTTTGTTTAATTAAAGCTGCACTTGGGTTCTCTTAAAACTTGCCTCCAGTGGATCCCTCATTACAGAATACTTGACAAACAACCATGAACCCAGCAACCCTTTGCCTCCTAAATCTGCACCAGAGGAATCGTCCCCTGGAAAGTTACGTGGAGGAGTTTTGTGGACTATGTTACCAGGTTGGTTTTAATGATGTGGCTCTTAAGGACATTTTCCACCATGGGCTGAACGAACCGCTACGCTCATCTCTGCCAGGGGGGAAAATTCATTTCTCCCTGGAGCAATATATTGACTATGCCCTTCTATTGAGTGGTTCTTCGTTTACTGTGGGCTTGGTGGATGAGGTACCCCACAATCCCACAGTAACCCCCAAGCCTGAACCACTTCACGTCATGCCTGCCAAGCCTGAGCCACTTCACGTCATGCCTGCCAAGCCTGAGCCTCTTCACGTCATGCCTGCCAAGCCTGAACCTCTTCACGTCATGCCTGCCAAGTCTGAGCCACTTCACGTCATGCCTGCCAAGCCTGAACCACTTCACGTCATGCCTGCCAAGCCTGAGCCGCTTCACGTCATGCCTGCCAAGCCTGAGCCGCTTCACGTCATGCCAGCCTGGCCCGAGTCGCCCCACACCATGTCTTCGGACGAAATGGCTGCCGCGACATCTGAGCCAGCTATAATCACGTCAACATTCACCATTTTGGCCACAGCCATTTGGTGTGTGTGGTCGGCGTATACCGCGCCTGATCACGCCTCGTCTGCCCAGCCAGAGACTGAGCTTCACGCCTCGTCTGCCCAGCCAGAGACTGAGCTTCACGTCTCGTCTGCCCAGCCAGAGACTGAGCTTCACGTCCCGCCTGCCCAGCCAGAGACTGTGCTTCACGCCACGCCAGAGTCTCGCCCCGAGATGGCCACCGCCACGCCAGAGTCTCGCCCCGAGATGGCTGCCGCCGCACCTCTGGCTGTTCCTGAACCAATGTCTGTTCCTATGGCTAACCTCTTAATTTTCCCCAAGAAAATTTTGGGGGGAGGCTATAGGGTCCTTGATAGGACCATGGAGGCGTCTTCACCATGGCCGCCTGAAGGGTCGTCTCCGCCATGGCCGCCTGAAGGGTCGTCTCCGCCATGGCCGCCTGAAGGGTCCTCTCCGCCATGGCCGCCTGAAGGGTCGTCTCCGCCATGGCCGCCTGAAGGGTCGTCTCCGCCATGGCCGCCTGAAGGGTCGTCTCCGCCATGGCCGCCTGAAGGGTCGTCTCCGCCATGGCCGCCTGAAGGGTCGTCTCCGCCATGGCCGCCTGAAGGGTCGTCTCCGCCCACGCCTTGCCACGGTCCAGGTCCGCCCACGCCTTGCCACGGTCCAGGTCCGCCCACGCCTTGCCACGGTCCAGGTCCGCCCACGCCTTGCCACGGTCCAGGTCCGCCCACGCCTTGCCACGGTCCAGGTCCGCCCACGCCTTGCCATGGTCCAGGTCCGCCCACGCCTTGCCACGGTCCAGGTCAGCCCACGCCTTGCCACGGTCCAGGTCCGCCCACGCCTTGCCACGGTCCAGGTCCGCCCACGCCTTGCCACGGTCCAGGTCCGCCCACGCCTTGCCACGGTCCAGGTCCGCCCACGCCTTGCCACGGTCCAGGTCCGCCCACGCCTTGCCACGTCCCAGGCCCGTCCACGTCACGCCACGCCCCTTGTCCCGTCCCCCTGCACGGGCCTGGCCCACCATCCCTCCCCCAAGACCGCCTCCGCTCCACCACCCACCTGGACTATTATGTTTTGTTGGGCGTCGGGAGACGCCCTTAGAGGGGGGGATTCTGTCACGATTCTGTCACGGTTTTGTTCACGTCATGTCTGCTTCCTTGTCTGTCATGTTATCCCTTGTCATGTGACCCTGCCATGTGTCTTGTCATGAGTTTAGTGTCTGATTGTTTGATCATTGTTCACAGGTGTGCCTTGTCTGGTCGTTTGTCTTGTATGTATTTAAGCCCTCATGTTTGCCTGTGTCGGTGTCAAGTATTGTTTCCTGTAACCACTGTTGTAAGTCTTTGTCCATGTCCTGTTTTCATGCCACGCCATGCTTTTGTTTATTGTCATGTTTTGTTTAATTAAAGCTGCACTTGGGTTCTCTTAACTTGCCTCCAGTGGATCCCTCATTACACACATATTTACTGTATTTGTGATCAAATAAATGCAGCCTTGGTGAGCCAAAAGAGTTCTTTCACAAACATTAAAAAAAATATCATTAAAAAACTATTGAATGGTTGTGTACCTTCTATGACTTCAAACACTTTTAACTAACCTTTAAATAACTCACCTTGGACTGGCCTGCTGGATGTCATTTTGAAGTCCAACGTTTGTTTTCGGGAAAAGCCTGCTCGGAAATCGATGGTGCTGAGGCCTGATATACGGACTGAGTGTCTGCCCTCACTGGATGTCTGAGGTCAAATTGACAACACCACAAAGAAGTAAACAAATAGAAAAGTTATTTGTATTTGTTAAGATAACAGCATTCAATTGTAATGATATAATTTGTTTTTCATATGGAAGAAGCACAACAAAACTAATTTATGTTGACAGTCGGCTCAAGATCCGCAGATACAGCACGATTAAAATTCTTGAACGTTAAGAATGACTCTCTTTCTTCACTTTTGGCAGATGGAGCAGTCCGAGTCATTTAAACATGATCCCTGCTGTTCCGTGCTGCCCTTTATGACTGTTTTGGTGCTGAGGGTCTGGCGTACGCTTGATGTTGTCTGCAGCTCACTGCTCCAGGGCGAGCCATGGCAACCCATCCTCTGCTTGCATTCTTTTGAAATTACAACCATCCTAAAGAATTACCATGGGCCATGAAGCACTGCATGATATGACGCCAAGAATGATGAGGAGAAGATCCTGAAAGATTCCTCTGAGAGATGTGGAGGAGAGAGAAGGAAAGACATGGGATATGGGGATAAAGGGGCATTCAAGAGATTCAAGGGAAGGCCTTCGCAGAGCAATTTACAGAAGATTAAGATTAAATTATATCCATCCATCCTGTTTTTAAAGCCTGTCTTGAATTAGTCCTGCCAAGTGAAATTCAGGCCAAACATTTACTAATCCAACCTAAAACAACCCTGAGGCAGAACACCACGTCAGACGCCACCAAAACATGGAAACACTCAGAGATGGTGGCCACAATCTGCATGCTTTTTGACAAACATTGACATTATTTAAACACATTAATTAAAGTTGTTCTGGGGGAAATAAATACAAGAAGGGATTTTTCTATTTCAGCTCATGTTCTTGTGAGAGATAGGCTGTCCGAGCATTTATGTTTATAAATACACTGAAGGTCAGGAAGGTATTAAAAGTGATTGTGTTAATGATACAAAAGCTTTAATAAGATGGAGAATATATGGAAAAGAGAAGCATTAGGGGATCTTTGGAAATTGTTTTTTATTTTATTATATCGACATGCAACAGAACAATTTAAATAGCCAAAGTATAAATAAACTTCATACTCAGGTGACAAGTGGTAACAAACATAACCTCCTCTGAACATAGCAATGCCTTTTCCGGGAATGATGTAAGGGACTACAATTCTCTTTAACTTTCAGTAAACCCATTAAAGTTACAGTCCATATAAAAATATACTTTTTGCATTACATACAGGATTGCAAATTGTGCCATTTTTTAAAATAAAATGAACGCAGCAGCTATAAAAAAAATTGTAGTGACCTCAAACTTTTGAATGTGTAAACTACATACATTTTCACACTCCATTTTATCTGAGCATAGCTGAACCAAACCTGTTTGTCACAGGACAGATCACGGGCTAAGAGAGCCAATTTCAGCACACATACTATTTACATGACTTGTGAAGGGAGGGATAAGAAGAGGTCGTGCGGAAGAAGAAAATAAACTAACAGATATAGGGTGGACTCTGCACGGATCATGCCAGACAAAGATCTCACCCCTCTCTTCAGCGCTAAAGTAAATTGAGGATGACATGGTCTCTCTTTACATTCCTCTGCACATAAATCACCAAGCTCTCCAAATTTAAAGAACAGCCATCCCGCAGATCGAGCAGCCTTTGAGAAGTTCCCTTATGTGTACACGAGCCACAGGGCACAAATCAATCAGGCAAAAATGTTGTCGTTTCATTTAACTGGCCCTTTGGGACTTTGTGTACCCTGAAGCAACCCACTACCCAGTGGGCTAATCAAAGGCCCATACAACAGATTCTACAACATGTGTAGAGCAACGACATAAATGACTTCACCACACAACCTTGGCCTTCAGTACCTATCCATCAATCTGCAATCTGTTCTTATTCTGAGGAGATAAAACAGACTAAAGCAATAACTTTACCTTTCTGGAAAACCACCCGTTACAGCTAAATCATCTACAATGACACAAAAGACCCTTCAAATGTGTATGTGCATCTTAGTCTGCGATAAACCAGTTCATCACCTTTATGGTCCACATTCCTGGCGCTGGGTCTTTGAGGTTGAGGACTTTGGCAGAGTTTGGGATGTGAAGGAGCTCAGACAGACCTTCCTTCATCCCGATAAGTTTTCCTAGGAGCACAAGAAGTCCATGCTTCAGTTCTTCGTCACTCTACACTATGTGTTGGTTCTGGGAAGGCTCTAAACAGACAGAGGACAAAGATGTTCTCCTTACCCTGAGAATTTCGGATTTCGATGTTCGGTGCAGGGCCGCTTAAAGCAACAGTCACTTCCTTCAGGCTAGGGTCAAAGGGGATCCGCCAGGTGTTAGCAAGCCCGTTTTGGTGATCAGTCGAGAGCAAGTGAACCTTAGAGGACTGCACTGCCTCCTCTACCCATTTCAACACCTGCAGTGAAAAGATTTTAAAAAATTAGTTTGATGACGTTTATAGATTGCTTATAACTTTGATGTTTCTATGATTATTGGGCAGGGTTCTGGATCTATGGAAAAAGGACAGAAACAAGGACCACTTAAGAGGGGGTCTGTACATCAGATAATTTGTATATTGTATATAATATAGATTTTTTTTATCATTATAAATATATATACAGATTTGGATCAAATTGAGGGTGAGTAAATGTTAACTATCCATTTAAGCTCTATTGCAAAGGTCTAGGATTTTAGAGATTTCAAAATGACAGTACATTTTGAGAAGCAGTGCTTTTGGAATTATAACTCCAAATAAAGTATTTTATGTCTTCTCAAATATTTCAGTTTGTGTTTGATTCTAATGTCAAAAAGCACCATCTTGACCGCATAAGAGGATTGATAGGAATTTTTTGGAACATCAAAAAAGAGCAAACTTATAAATCCTTGGTTTTCAGAGAACTATAAAACAGTATCCTGGACTTATGTTCATGTTACCATGCTCAAATGAAGTAAAGCCTTCATCCATGAGCATACTGCATCACTGGACCTCAAGCACCTCTATTCACGAGTTCACACTCACAAATAAGTCAGATGGAATAAATGGTATGCATATTTGGCGTGCTGTCCGAGGAGAGGGCTCCGGGCTCGGTATTCGGCCCGAACCCAGAGTACTCCCCCCGTATTGCTGGTTTAGGAAGTAACCAGGCGAGTGTGAGGAGACGGGGTGGTGGAGGGATGCTGAAAAACTGTCGAGGAACGTTGGTGAGTCGAATGAGTACAGTATTTATATAGGTCTGCACTCATGCTGATTGGATAGAAATGTTGATTACTGATTGTTGACAGCTGGTTGGAATGATGTGATAATTGGATCAATTATTTGAACGTGCTCCTCCCAAACTTTGTTTATAAAACATAATTTATCTTTTCTAATCTTTCTAATAATTTGTTCACTCTGTCATCTTAAGGTTATCGTCAAATACTGTATTGGGTGGTGTAGTCTAGTGAATAAAAATCTGGCCTGGAAACCAAACCAGAATATTAAGAGATTTCATTATTACTCCTTGGAAATATACAATAGCAGCAGTGTGCTATTCCCTGAAACACAAAGAAACAGCAAATTGACATTCTTTGGGTAAATCAAACAAGCCCAAGCAGTCTTACCTCATTGACTTGTTTCTTGTCGAGATGGAATACCTGTCCTGAGCTGGTAGAGGCGATCTCCTCATACACCTTATAGCCGATATGCGATCGGTCATCACAGTCACCGGTTAACACAAACACAACCTGCCCACATACATACACACTGATCATTTAGCAGATACTTTTATCCAAAATGACTAACAAGTGATAAATATGTAATATGCCAATATGTAATGACCAAAACAGGCAAGATCTTTTAATAAAATCGAGAGAATGATTTGACCTGTGACTGTTTCTGCTGAATGAGCTGAAGAACGTCATGGGTCAACTTGTAGTCTTTTGAACGGGCATCCGTAAACACATAAATGTAGGACCCTGGTAGGGAGATTTCAAGGGCAATCTTGATGGCTCCAATGCTCATCTCTGGACAATCTCCACCTCCCTGAAACGATCCATAATTATTTGTCATTAAATCAACAGTAATGTGGGGGGGGGGGGGGGGGGGTCTTTTGTGTCTAAAATAATAGACACAAAAGAGCTGTCTATTATTTTATTTATTTTCTCTATTGCTTGGAGACATAAAGCTTGAGTTTTTAGGGAGGACAAGTCACTAAGGCTGAATTGATTTAAAACACAGTCAAAACTGTAATATTGTTCAATATTATTTCAATTTAAAATAACAGCCAATACTCCATGATCCAATAGAAGGTCACATGATCCTTCAGAAATCATTCTAATCATTTGGTGCTCAATTTTTTTTTCTTATTATTATCAATATTTAAAAGTTTTGCTGCTTAATATTTTTTCTGGAAACCATAATACATTTTACAGGATTCTCTAATGAACAGAAAGTTCAAAAGAACAGCATTTATATAAAATAGAAACTTTTTGTTACATTAAAAATGGCTTTTACTGTTACGTTTGATCAATTTATTGCATCCTTGCTGAATAAAGGTAATCATTTCCAAACTTAAGAAGAGTAGTGTGTATATATATATGGGATTTCCTGGCACATTAATTAGAACTTACAATTAATCCATTGTATTATTTTTAGTTAGCTACTCCAATTATATGTCCATTTTCTTAACATTGCTGTAAATGGCAAATGTTGTCATTTGGAGACAGAGGGTTTCCTCAAAGGTTTCTTCCTCATTTATGTAGACATTCTACCTAATTGTTCCTTGCCACTCTTTACATTTATGCATTCTGGCATCCATCTAAAGCACAACATTTAAGGTATATATTTGATCAGTTCTTGCATTCCCTGGGGATCGAACCCAAGACATTGATGTTGTTAGAAGAACCAGGCTCATCTGTTTGAGCTACAGTATTTCCTCTTACACCTGGCTTGCTCATTGTAACCCTATTTTTCTTTGCCTTTTATCTTCTTTATTTATCTTCTCTTCTCTGTCAAACTGCTTTGGAACAATGTGTATTGTAAAAAGTGCTGCACAAATAAATCAAAATTAATGTGAGCGCACAGTCAATGTGGTCTGTCGATGGAACATTCAGATTCCTCAAAGGCAGATATTCATCTTGATTGCAACAAGTTGGAAAAGGGCAACGAGCAGGTCAGACGGCAAGTAGATTTGGCCTAATCATGAAAGTAGAAATGTACGGCGTGCTATAAAGCTTGTCATGGGAGTCATGCCTGCAACTGATGTTGACCTTGGAATGAAACGTGGAGCACAATCTTGGACATAAATGGATGACTTCCAATAGTTGTTAGAAACATTTCTTCCTTTAAACCGACATGGATAAAAGTAAACCGTTTTCTTATGTTTGTGTACATCAATGTATCTGATATAGGTATGTCTGTCTTTTCTCACATGGAGGGTTAAGATTCTTGTCTCCATGCGTTCCAGGGGGCACGTGTCTAAATGAAACATCTGGAAGCGAGTGATCTTTGCCTCTCTGTTCTTTACACAAACACACACACACACATACACACACGCACACAGCAGATAGCAAACCCAAACATAGAACAATGAAAAGATTGTAGGAAAGGTTATGAAGGTTGTTCTTAAGCACTGGAAAAGAAATGACCAGCAAAAAGTGATTTAAGTAATTAATCCCTTTTACAAACTCCAAACAAAATAGACCGAATGCTTCTCTGCTTGAACTTCTGCCCCAGAGAGAAAAAAATATATATTTGTGCCAAAACAGAAATGCGCTTAATCAGTGAGTCTGCATTTCCACTGCTTTGCCCCAAACAGCTGAGACAGATGCTGAGAGCAAGAAAAATACACAGAGGATACTTTAGACTCATTCTGAGCAGTCATTGCTTCCTTAATGGGGAGTCCATGTCAAACTGTTAACATGGCAATTCACCTCCGCAATCACATCAATTAAAAACTAGGTCTGTCAATAATATAATAACGAGATTTAACATTTTCAACCACTATATAGAAATCTGAATGAACATCATAAATTAGTCAATTAAATATTGAATGTTAAATACGTTCAAAATGATTGGTTTAAAGATCTTTAATTAATATCTGTTAACTTTGAAATCCCTAAAAATGCATTTGGTAAAATCTTTTCTTTTTCTCTCCAAATTTCTTTGGACCCCAGATAACAATCTGGATCACTTGGAGAGTACATTGCTGACAAATCACAAAGGTGCTCATTCAAATCATTGTACCTGCCAGATATACTGTCATACGAGCCATGATGCCATGTCATAGGTGCAATACTTTGGTTTTCTAAAAAATATCAGTTTTGAAAAGCAGAGTCACTATTCTCTATTGATTACAGTACAACTTATTTGCAGTCTTTATTTGGCAGTTAATGCTCATTCTTGGACTGAATATGGATTCAAATAGAGCTGTGATCAAACATGTCAACAAACCCAAAGTAAAGCGCATGAACTCACCTGGACGTAAAGCTCCCGCAGCTCATCCTGGAACTTCTTTGGATCTGTTGTTATTGTAATGGGTCCAATCTCTGCAGAAACACAATGATTGCTGTTAGAGGCAAAAATAAGCTGCTGGATCATAGTCAAATGACCTCATAGATTGAAGGATAAAAATGGGTTCTGTTTTGTCCACACAGATGCTAAATATTTGTGCTGGCAGACAGTGGCGGATGTCTAGGGTTAAGGGTCACAGTTGAACCGGGGTGACAGGGAGCTTCCTGTTCAGTGCCAGAAGGTTTTCTGAGACCTAGAAAGGTCACAAAGATGCAGTGACAGAGAAGTCTCATGCATAGTGGCCAAAAGTGACAACAACACTATTTTTTCTATTTAAACCTTATACTACATTGAGTTTGTGTCGCTTGTGCCCATTTTACAAGCTTAAAGGGCAGACTACTAAGGTAGATAAACTGTTATGTGAGTACATTTTAATAGTTTAATAAATGGAAAAGGCAATATCACAAGTTACATTTTAATTTATTTAATTGTGCAGTCCAAGTATAGAATTAATTGGCGTAGCATGCTGTGGTAGGTAACCCCGCTGGGTCTAACTGGCAGTGGCTCTGTTCTGAAAGACAAGCCTGTTCTCATTATGTTCCCATCAGCTGTTCTCCTTCATAATAGGAAAGACCTTATAACTCAGGTATGCTCTTCTGTCAGCGGTGAGAGAGTCTGGCGTGAGGTCATTGTGCTGCGGTTGCCTGTGTCAGTGTGTAAGGCCAATGACTTTGTGTGCTGTTTCTAAAGCCATGTTGTCTATGCTTTCCAGCTTTTCTTTCTTTGTTCAAGGTTTGATGAGCTGTAAAACTGTTAAACATGTCTTTTCCCAAGGAAGCATAAAATATCACTATAGTAGTGCCAAGACGACAGCCTGTACTGAACTTAACAAATCACACAAACATTCATACACATTGCAATCAGGCACATATTTACAGTAATAGTCACATTAGTATGATTATTTTGTTAAACGCAGGGAGAATTTCAAACAAATAGTCTATAAAAGGGAAGCTTTTCCCAAACCACTCAGCAAATACATCCCCTTTAAATCAATTCAAAGTCCAAAAAATACAAATTTCTTGACACAAAAATTATAGAGGCTGTGCAAGACAGACTCTAATATATTTTTTATGCATTCAGTATCTCTGAAGTGTATTCAGCAAATAAAAATGTATAACTGGTTTTCTATGGTTTGCTTATAGTTTATGGTGAACAAAGAAAAACACTGTATAAACAAATGCTTGCAGAACTCTAAAATCTCCCTCGAGAGAGATCGTTTCAGAGCGACCATATTTTGGCAGTGTGAGAAACCCTTGAAGTGAAGAAAAAGAACATTTAGGCGATCAAAGCCATGTTTAAGAGTAACAGGATAGTAATTTTGACTGCTGTGCATGCTGAACTGCCTTTCAAGTGAATGCTTTCATGAATGGAAAAGTTTACACAGTCCTGGGACGTTTCTCTCGATTACAGAGTTTTATCTAAGCAGCCTGGGCACTGGTCTTCTTTTACTGTAGCTCTCCTCTGACCTAAGAGCGGCATCACAGTTAAGGGGAGCCGGGGCAAAAAGTACATGGACATTAAAAAAAGAAGCAGATAAATGGTAACATGCTATGAGGGCTCTTAAATGCCAGTTTCCTTTGAAAAGGAAAAAAATTTATGACAATTCATTTTGGGAGACATTTAGGAGAAGGATGGTCGAAAAGTGATGCATTTAAGTTCATGGAGCATAAAAGAGAGGGAAAACCTTATGGAACTTGGGAACGGAAATTAACCATAATAAAAAGAAAGAGGAAGTGATATATTTAAGCTATTTGATTTTTGGTCAGTTTAGATAATTAAAAGAAACAGCCAAAGCATTTTCTCACGAGACATGTTTGCAGTTAGCATTTAACACGGTGAGGAATCACATTTACCTTGATCTTTTGAAAAATGTATGTCACAAAAACATTGTAAGTTCTAGAAGTTTCAGAATTCCCTTATCTGCAACTTTCTAAACTCAGACAGATTACATTTGAACAGGTTAACACAGAAGAAAGAAATATTAGGTGGCAAAGTCTTACAAAGAGAGGTTATTAAACTAACAGAAGAAATGCTATCCCTATGCACTCTGCCTTCTATTATTATTATTCAAATATCATTTTCAAAAATAAAAGGTTTACTTCACTAAAGGCCAAATTACTTCAGCTTGTCAGTCTAAATGAGAAATTAAGGAAAACGTTTAAAAAGAAATGGATGGAACCTGGGAAACCACTGTGGAAGTTGAGTTACTAACCCTCCACCACATCTTTCCTGCCAAGGACCAGAGAGTTTATATAGATGTGGAAGCAATCATATTAACAGCCCTGAACATTTGTTTTCATCTCTTTTATTCCAGCAATCAGGAGAATCTGAATCAAACTCATTATGTACTATGAAATTGAATAATTAAGTGCATCAGATGCTGTTTATGCTCCAGGGATAAACATGTTGCATTTATTACGGGGCACTGACCACAATGACAATACTATGATGCCATTGTAGATAGTTGAAATTACTGTTTCACTGCTGTGGCACTTTTATGAGATCATCCTCTCTTTATTTTAAATGTTCACATATAAGTCTTTCTGTAGCAATTTCCTTTACATCTCATTTTGTTGGTAGATCCAAGATGGGACATTTGATGACCATTTTTAGGGGTATTATTTTTGTTTTGGATCATATCTTTAGAGCCCTAATGGCTACAAATCCAATTATTATTTCCCCTGAACCCTTGAGTCCAGCCCTACAAGATGAAATCACCGATTTCATTTCTGCCTATAACATTTCCCCACCATTTGAGATTTTATTAAAAATCTACTTTTTCAAACTTCTTAACTTTGAAGGCGGGTACTCTGTTAAAGTTTAAAACTATTGGATCTGCCCAGAGTCACTCTGGATCTGCCATAACCAATCGCTAACGTTTGGTCGTGAGTCTCGTGACGTATGTCAACTCAAACTAGCGCACGACCTCAACGTCATCGTTCTCAGCCACTCCCTCTGTTCGCTGGTTAGACCGGTAAAAAATAGATCGGAGAAAACCCAAGAATATACCGCAAGCCCAGACGTAGTACTGAAGGAAAATTTGAGCGGAAGTACGTAGGAGTGTGGAGCCAGGCTAGCCGTTAGTCTGATCTTTGCCAAAATGGGCACACAGCAGCTAGGGACAGTGCTGGCAAACATTTATTAAAAAAAAACGTTGATTAATTGCAGTATTGCAAAGATAGAAGTGAATTAATCGGTGAGGCTATTTTCTGAGTTGACCTATAGCTGCTGAACGCAATATCTAAGCTTAACAAAACTTGACACACAAAGAAAACAGGACATTCTGGGGACACACACAAAGTTTTGTAAAATTCCACCAATAGGGGGCCTCCAGCAGCCAATCAAATTTCAGCGGCTAACAGCAAATCTGAACGGCCTACTGTTATGAAAATCAATATATTTGTACATTGTGTGAAAACAAGATAAGGAGGACTCTTTTAAGCCTAATGTTTTGAATGGAAATAAATGCATAGATCTAATTATTATCTAATTATAATAATAAAGTGCCTTGAGATAAATGTTTCAGATAAATTAAGTTTTGAGCTGCAAATCTTCACATTCATTTAAAATTGTCCTGTGCTCCTGTCCAAGTATTTAATCTAAATTTGTTGTTGAAAATGAGTCCACAAATACACCACATCTATTTTGATCGAACCCATTCAATTGGATCACTAATCATTCACATGGGCCATTGGTGCTTTGACCCCGATGATTGCTGCTTGCGGCTATATTTATAAATTGTAGTTACATAGCCTAAGTCATCAATCGAGTCCAAAAATAACATTATGAATACACCAAATTACTAACAGAATTGACATCATGTACTGTTAAACATGTGAAGGAAATAACAGTAATAAAATGTTTGAAAACATCCGCTGACAGCAAATATTCAGCATCTTGCCAGGAAACTACCAAAACAGTAAGCCTTTGTAAGAAAGGAAGAAGAAAAAGATGACTGATGAAAAGGAACAGTTCAATATGCGCCTGGATTGCCTCCACATCACCACAACCAGTGTTCAGGACAAAATAACAAAACGAGAGTTGTGTAGAGTGATTCATACATCCTGAAACACCTATAGCATGGAGAATGTAGACAAAGAAAATGCAATTTAGCTGACACTGAAGCCTTTGCATAAGATATTTACAAATTGTGTGTTAATGATATAGAACAGAAGCAAGCTATTGCTGACAACTTCAGAATGCAAGGACTACACTTGATTCAACGGTCTAAAAACCAATCTGTTTCTAATTTAGGCCAGTAGCATGATTGGTTTAGATTTGGGTTGGGTGTATGTCATTGGCTAAGGAAGGCTTAGGGTTTTCAGTAGGAGCTCTCTGGAGGAGTGTCCTAAATTTGATTGACACCATAGAATGGCTGTTGATGCGACAGCACCCCATAAAACTGTCGAAACCGGTCAAGATGTTTCCTTCAGTATGTGACTGCAGCTGCTGCCAGCACAACAAAAAACTTAAAATAATCTGAACTTAGGGGTGTGCAAAACTTAAATGGTTTGTACTGAATATCAAGGATATAATTAAAGTTTATTATAAGGTAAAAGCCATTATTCCCACCAAAGTGGGAATCTTCTATTCAAAGATTTCCACAAAATATTAAGCAGTACAACAGTTTTCAACTTTGATAATAATAAGAAAATTTTCTTAAACACCAAATCAGAATATTAGAATGATTTCTGAAGGATGATTTCTTTGTCTTTCTCAATAACAAACTATGCTTACGGGATATGTCTTTACACAAGTAAACCTCACACAAGTGGGAAAGGTGGCAAAATGTTTTTCCCAACATGCACTGCTTCTAATGTTTATTGACAGGGAGCGCAAGAGCTAAGCCCTTAGGATATGTCTGACTGTCTAAAAGTCTCTTGTTTGACTTTTTACTCAAGATTTTGGCCCAATGGCCCATATTTAGAAGAATTAAAATAAGTTATAGGAGGAGAGTCAACTTTACACACAGTTTATGTCATTGCTAAAAAAGAATTTAGTCTGGACCATTTTCAAAGTTTCTTGGTCCTTTTCTTGAGCAATGCTTCACTATAAATCAGCTCATCTCAGCAACATATGAATGGTATCTACATAACATGTGGCTTCTATTACACTCAACATACAATAATTTAAAAAGCAGAAACATTGGCTGCAATGTAAGACTGCTGGCCCTAACATATAGAGTGGTGGTTGATGTACATTTGTTTTTAAGCCTTGCCAAGTCACTGGTTGCAAAACTTTCTCATGACATAAATGGACTTAACTGAATTGTAAGATGCAAAGCAAACGCTGTTGGTTTACAATTGTGACCAAAGTAATTATATCTATCTGGATAACATAGCTGCACAAAGTTTTGTTGAAAATGCGAGAGCTTTGAAAAGCTAGGCTGTCCCAAGTGTATTAGCATCATCAACTTGAATAGGATCAATGTAACAAACAAATCACTTGCATTTTGCATTATATATCATCGAATTTACAGTAAGAGTTGATCCAGTTTTTTGTACAGTATGAGCTTGTTAATGGCAATGGCAAGTGTAATGGAAACCAGCTGTAAATTGGTGCAAAGCCAATAAAAAACAAAAAAAATGATTGTTGAACCACTTTATAATATAAATGTTGCTCTGATGTAAAGTACATTTGTTTCATTGTGTCAGATATCTTATACAAAGACCTGGCACCATTGGCCGAATCATCGACCACACACGTGCTCCGCTCACTCAAAACCACAAACCCAGAGAGGACTCAGTCTAACCATCCATTTCCTCACACTTCCCTCATCCTCACACCACAAAACTTTCAGCAGGTTGGCCTCTAAAGAAAATCCTAAACTGAAGGTCAGAATGTCTCCATCGCTTGCTTTGTAAAACCAAAAGTCAGACCAGAGATCATAACACAGACACAGCAGATGCTGACATGCCAGCTGGGAGCTGAGTGGCGTTTTTTCAGCCGCTCAGGAAATGTTTCGGCAGTGAGACGGCGACTCCCCTGGGAGAAAAAAATGGGAAGACGGAGAGGGATGAAGAAAGACAGGAATAGACAGACCCAGAAAGGAATGCAAATCAGGGGTCGAGAGCAGGGGAAAGATGAAAACAGACATGAAAGCTAATCAAATCTGTGAAAAGGACAGAAAATCATTAAGAAGAAATCTCTTGCAACTTCCAATCTTTCAAAATGTTTTTCTAGGAATACTAGACATTTTAATAATGTAAAAAACAAATATTGAATGTTTTTTTTTTAACATTTTGAAACAAGAAGGTCTCGCTGTTGTCTTTTGTAAACTACCCATGTCATGTCAGATGCTGTATAAAGCTGGATCTCATTCGGATGAGACAAGTTTCCCCCTGAGGAGGATGTCAGGTAAACAAGCCTTTAACATACATGCTTAATTCTGAATTGGAACATTCCAGTGTTTTTCCTCACACAGCCTCCATAAAATGTACTAAACAAATTACGTACTGATTTTCAACTCATTTAAGGCTCCTCTGAAAAATCGAACTCCGGTCGGATTTAGGAAGGTCTGTGATTGTGTTCATTTAACTAAAGCTAAATGTCTTGTTCCATCTCATTATGGATTTGGACATTTCCCCCAAATTTCTGGGTTAAAAAAACAAAGATATTTGGTGACAGTTACTACTTGCTTCACATCCAATGAAAACAGTCAATTAAATCAATAACTTAATCACAGTCTGCTCAGAATAACCACTGTTGTTGCACCATCAGGTATAATCCTTATCTTAATCAATTCCTCCCTTAATTTTATTCATAATTGTATAATTTTATCGTATGTATAGGACTTGATAATTTCAATGTTTTTTTTATTTTGATAGCCTATGCTGATGGCAATATCTTAGAGCTACATTAATTTAGCATACAGTACAGAGGGACTATGACATAAGTATGACTTGGCAGCATAGGGCAGCAGGAAAATTGTACCTGCGAGTTATAGGTCAACCACTATTAGTAATACTGTAATTACATATTCTAAGATTCTTAATCCCATCCAAATCAGTACATGAAATCAACAACATCCCACACTATGCTAATAATCGTAAAACAAAAGTAATTTAAAACCCTATCAGAATGTTTTTTTTTTGTGCAAACAAAGCATTTTCGTCGCTTCACAAATTTGAGGTTAAAGCACTGGAGTCACATGGATTACTTTAATGATGGCTTTCCTATCATTCTGGACCTTGAATGTGGTAGTTGTGTTGCTCCCAATGGAGGGACAGAAAGCACTCGGATTTCATAAAAAATATCTTCATTTGTGTTCCGAAGATGACAGAAAGTCTTACGGGTTTGGAACGATATGAGGGTGAGTAATTAATGACAGAATTTGCTTTTTTGGGTAAACTAATCCTTTAAGAGATCCCTGATGACAGAAGAGAAGCATGCCACATGCTTCATTTCAAACAAAAATGTTCCCATTTCACATGCTTGATAGAAAAAAAACCTGTTATTATTTTGAATAGATAAATATAGACTCATATAATCCAAAATCATGTCTAAACAGGGTTGGCACAAACAGAATCCATTAATACAAACCAAATGAGTCACCCAATCAGAGCAAAAAAATGACAAAAAGAGTAAAATTTTGATCATAATAAACAGTTGTGAAGTGCTGAGTAATCAACTCCTTAGAGTCTAGCGTGTTTTGAGAAATGCTTTCACATTTGACTATTTTTGACATAGAATTGCATACGTTGTTTGCACACAATTTTTATAAATGAGGCCCCAGGACTGTCAGAACAGTGGTGTTCCCTTTAAATTCCCTTAAAGTCATTATGAAATCACAATTGACAATTCTTATTTTTTTTTTATATATTTTTTTATATTGCAGTATATATTTAAAATGACTTATCCGTGCACAATGTGAACATCATTATTTTTTTTTATTCATATGCCCTCATAATCTTTAATCAAAATAACTTCCCCTCCTTCTCTGATGACGTGTTTACTGGCACGAGGGCAGGACAATCTGTCACTCACATGAGATCACAGCAATAGCAAACCACAAATATAGCTGCAAGCAGCGATTACGGGCCCAAGCCGGTGGCACCGCCACCCCGGTGCCTTTAGTTGCACTAAAGGCACCAGGGTGGCGGTGCCACCGGCTTGGGCCCTCCATCGCTGCTTGCAGCTATATTTATTTATATATATATATATATATATATATATATATATATATATATATATATATTAAAAACCGCCACCCCGGTGCCTTTAGGGTTCTTGTGCACAACGGGCAATAACGTATCTCCGCTTTAGAGCTTGCATCAGTGTGGGTTCTGCAAAAGTGCGCATCGAGGGCGTGAGCACCGTTCTGAAACCTAAAATGAAAAATTAGACACCCTACAGTTTCATGGACTTAACGGACACATGAAATCAGCAGCCATTGTAAGTACACAAGACCAAAAATTCATATGAAGTGTGGTATATATATATATTACATTTTTTAAGGGACAAGACAGATCATTTGACTTGCCTGACCTGATTAGAACAGTGAAAAAATAAAAATAAAAAATGGGTTGTGCAAAAAGGCGCATTTTTTGCTAGATTTTTAAAAAAGTTTAAATATATCAAAACAGACAGATTTTTTTTACATTTAAAAGCGTGCAATGAAAAACAGGAATAGGGGAGGGGAATGACCGACAGAGAGAGACAGAGAACTTTTGAAACTAAAAAAATAACATCCAAACTTTGACAGAAAGTAGTCTTTGATAATGTTTAAAATATACATAAAAATGCAGCATTGAATTAATTGAAATTAGTGTACTTTAAAACACTTGTTAAAAGAAAAAACACATTTATACATAGTATAAAACACTAGATGGCACAATATACCTATTTTTAATAGTCTTTCTGCCCCCCTCCCCACACAGACAAACACAGGAGGGGCTGTCTGTGTGTGTGGCTGCGATGTCAAGATTGCAGTGTGTGTGTGTGTGTGTGTGTGTGCGTGTGTGTGTGTGTTTGTGTGTGTGTACGAGGATCGATCGAAAAATGGAGACATAAAAACATACTCCGTCATTTTGTTCATACAGGACATCATTCAAACTGCTAAGTGTTTCCTTATATTTGTTGTACACTCGCAATAAAACACAACATTGTGCTTTTGTTAAACTATAAACTCTTGTCATACTGTAACATACAAATGTCACCCAACCAAAATCACACACACACACACACACACACACACACACACACACACACACACACACACACACACACACACACACACACACACACACACACACACACACACAACAATGTTGACTGTTCTGTTTCAGCAGCGAAAATAGTTAAACAAAGATCACAGCAGAACCATCGCGCATCTCAATGTTTTTTCATTAGTGAATGATTCCGCATTTTGAAAGAATCGCTTGACTCAAAGATTCAATGATCAATCCATAAAGATCTGTGTCATTCATGAATGATTCAGTCGTTCGAACGACTCGTTTGAACGAATGAATCAATGACTCGCTCATTAAGACGGTCGTGTTTTTTCATTAGTGAATGATTCCGCATTTTGAAAGAATCGCTTGACTCAAAGATTCAATGATCAATCCATAAAGATCTGTGTCGTTCATGAACGTAGCCTTTCATTCTTTGCAACGATCGTTAATTAACTTATATTTTAAACATCTTATAACATTATTTAATGCATTGTTAGTTTTCAGTGTAAAATATTTAATTTGATCAGCCACAGGGTAGGCTAACAGTCCTATAGTGTCTTATTATTCTAAATAATTTAATTTATTGATCAAATTTAGAAATTAAAAATGAACTATGAAGCATACATTTAATAAGAGTAGGGTGTGACTAGGTATAGATATTACAATATACAGATATTCAAATATAGTGGGCACTAGCCTATTAAAACCTGAACGTGTCCGCTTAATAAATCGTGAGCTGAATGAGTCGCAGCAAACATCAGCACAAGGAGTCCAATTTCATTAATCATGGGTGAAAAGCTGACTGAAAAGATTAAGAATAATAGGCTATTGAACACGCAATTCAAGCAATCCCACCCCCGAAATGGCGCTATGTTTAAAATTAAACTAAATGCTTACGGCTGCACGGGCAATAACGCGTTCACGGCGAGGAACGAGCAGAACAGAGTGAGTGTGTTTTAGTTCATTCATACTGGACGTCCAGTACTTACTTTGGCTTTTAAGTTAGCGATTTAAAAGCCCCCGCGCTTTAATTGCACATCGATTAACCGGTAGGGAAATATTCTAACAGTCACTATTTATATAGATACAATATACAATGGGCCTACCCGATTTTGACCACAAGAGGGCAGTATTGCCCTATGTATGACTTATTTTTTGACTAAAAAGTGCATTCTGGCTGTTTTTTAACTTATACATAATTCTTAAATTGAAATAAAAGAACAAAATGGGTTTAGTTCTGATATTTGTATACTATTATATAGAAATAAATGGTGTATAATACATTTTTTAGAAGATATGAGGCTTTTAGTGTTTCCTTTTTTGGACATTACTTTAATCCCTCGCCATAGCAAAACCGTTTGAGATATTTAATATCCGTTCACAATTTAGCATCTTTAATGTATTTTCATCATGTTGAAAAAGTTTGGTGTGAATAAAAATAAAATAAACCACCGCTAAAAACTCGGAGTCTAAAATATACCAAAACTCACATTCAAACCAAAATATCTGACTTCTTGTTGGTCGGAGCTAATGACTGTAAATTAGAAAGTTGTCCGGATCGAAGAGAAGAATATACGTACCGAGTTTGGTTACTGTAGGTAAAACTAATACCCCATTTTTGACTAAAGGTGGCGCTACTGAGCCCCTTACCACTGCCCGTTTCTAAAACTTCGCACAAGTGTACTAGGCAATAAATGTCAAATGCATGTTGAGTTTCATGCAATTTGAAGCATGTTAAGAGCCTCAAATGCATCCAAAAAGAATATAAAAGTTTAAAGCGTTGCCATGGCGACAGTATTAAAGATATCATAATCCTTTCACAGGTCTACATCTGTCGTGTGTTTACATTATACAGATGAAGTTTGAAGCAAATCGGGTAAAAATAAGAGGGTGATTTCAAAGCATTTTGAAAGTGACACACTTCCTGCTGCCAGTTGGTGGCGCTATAACTTTGACTCACAATAGTCACATCCATGTGATCGGCTTCTTACAACGAACACACTGCTGAGTTTCATCAAGATCAGTTAATGTATGAGGATGTTATAACATACTTCCTGTTTCCAATATTCGCCATAAATTCGTTTCCTCGCCACGGCCAAACCGTTCGAGATATCAAAAATCCCCTCGCAAGTTTTCATCTCACTGTCTTGACTTCATGCACACCGAGTTTCGTGGTGATTGGTTGAATCGTCTAGGAGGAGTATTTTAAATTCCATTGAATGCGTTTTTCTAACTACCCCAAAAAGCCGACTTCCTGTTGGGCTGGGGTAAAAAGTCAGAGCACGAAGGATATATGAACCGGTGAGATCTATAAGTGTACCGAGTTTCATATTATTACACGCAAGCGTGTTTGATTTATGGACCAAGTTTTCGAACCCGTTCCAGGGGGCGCTGTCGAGCCCCCCTGCCACGCCCGGGTACCAGCTTCAGTCCGGCTCTAATGGCCGCGGGTTCTGACCCGTGTGCAAAGTTTCAAGAGTTTTTTTGAGTATGTTAAGGGCCCCAAAAGCCCCCAAACCCTTGAAGAACAATAATAATAATAATAAATAATAATCCTTTGGAAAACAATAGGGCCTTCGCCTTTTCAAGGCTTGGGCCCTAATGATACAACGATCCAATCATTTCCCCATGGACAAAATCCGGCCAAAGTCCTGCCCTACATTTTTGCTAGTTTCGAGAAGCCATTTTATTCGTATATATGTCATAATACGGAAGACGACACTACTTCCGCTCCATGCCGACTTAAAAATAAGTGTCCTCAACAGAAAACAAAAATGAGCTGGTGGGTCTCAGGTGAATTAAATGGTAGGATGATCATGCTAATGTAATGTTAATATTGCCTTGATTCTTCTCTCCAGATCTCAGGAATTGAACTCTATGTAATGTAGATCTACCAGTTTAGACCTGTAAGACAATTTAGGTATGTTTTATTTTTACATGCTTTTGTAAACAAGGTGCATATTAGAAATACTACAAATCCATCTCTTGATGTCATTTCATGTGGGGTCAGCTGCCTCATACACTTGGGATAATTTTTCACCTATCAATCTAGATGATATTAAGAGCATATTAAGTAAAATGAAACCATCTTCTAGCCCGCTCGATGTAGTGCCGACTTTGTTGTTATTTAATGTATTTGATTTACTTGGACCATTGGTTGATAAAATGATTAACCTTTCCCTTTTAAGTGGATCTGTTCCCAGTCATTTTAAACAAGCAGTTGTCAGCCCTTTACTAAAGAAACCTAATTTGGATTCTTCTGTGCCAACTAACTATAGGCCAATATCTAAAATGCCTTTTTTATCAAAAATTCTTGAGAAAGTGGTCGCTGGCCAGCTGATTACATTTCTTAATGGTAAAAACATACTTGATAAATTTCAGTCAGGTTTTCCCGGAAATGCCATTCAACTGAGACGGCACTTCTTAAAAGTTTCAAATGACATTCTGATGGCTGCTGACTCAAGACAGTACACAGTGCTGATTTTACTCGACTTATCTTCTGCGTTTGATACTTTAGACCATACGGTCCTGTTAAATCGATTACACAATGAAATGGGTTTTTCTGGTGTTGTTCTTAGTTGGTTTACCTCTTACCTGAGCGACAGATCAATTTTGTGTGTCCGTTAATAACATTCTGTCAGATATGACCCCTCTGTTGTATGGAGTTCCTCAGGGTTCAGTTTTAGGTCCTCTCTTGTTTTTATTATATATGAGTCCGCTTGGTGAAATAATCAGAAATTTTAATAATGTGTCTTATCACTTTTATGCTGATGACATTCAGTTGTACTGCTCTTTTAATGATTCTGAGTTTGAAAAATTAACGGATTTATTGGAATGCCTATCATGCATTAAGTCTTGGTTATATAACAATTTTCTACAACTGAATACAAAAAAGACTGAAACTATGATCATTGCTCCAGAACAAAAAATATCGCAAATTAAACAACACCTCTGTTCCTTGGACTCCTCTGTCCAGACGAGCCTAAGAAACCTTGGTGTTCTGTTTGACCAATCGATGTCCCTGGATGGTCATTCTAGACAGCTGGTCAGAAACTGTTTTTATCAATTAAGAAATATCTCTAAATTAAGAACAATACTGCCCAAAACTAACATGGAGATGATCATTCATGCTTTTATTTCTTCACGGTTAGATTATTGTAATTCTCTTTTTACTTGTTTTAACAATTGTTCTCTGAGGCGCCTTCAACTGGTTCAAAATGCCGCAGCCAGGCTTTTAACAGGAACAAACAGAAGGGCACACATTACTCCTATTTTATTTACTCTCCACTGGCTACCGGTAAAATACAGAATTGATTTTAAAATTTTAATTTTAACTTTTAAAGCACTACATGGACAGACGCCTCAATACATCACTGACATGTTGACCCCTTACTCTTCGTCTCGTATTCTTCGCTCCTCAGGTCAGAATCTCCTGATGGTACCTAAAACCCGCCTTAAAACTAGGGGAGATCGTTCCTTCCAGGCGACTGCTCCAAAATTGTGGAATGCCTTGCCCTTGTCGTTGCGTGTGGCCGATTCTATTGTTTCTTTTAAAAAGCAGCTGAAGACACTACTATTTAGACAAGCTTTTAATTGATTGTGCTTTTATGTTTTATGTTTTTATGTTAGTATGATGTTTTTTAAATGGTATACTTGCTACTTGTAAAGCACTCTGTGATTCTTTCTGTGATGGGTGCTATATAAATAAAGTTTACTTACTTACTTACTAGGTTGTACTGTAGGTCTCAGATATGCATTTTGAAACTAAAATTGATTAAATACCTTTTAAAGATTTCACAAACTTTGATATTTAAAAGTAATAACCTACTTAAACATCTAAACTTTCACCTGGTAGATTATGTGTTTTAAACACCTGGTAGATTATGATGCCCTAAAAAGTTGATGATGCCCTAAACAGTAGAACTAAGAAAAAAATTAAAAGAATTGGCATAATTGAGCCAAACATATCTGTTTGAACATATCATATTCTAACATCCCCAATTTTATTATCTTTGTGTACTGTGTGTATTTTGACTTTGTAGGGCAGTATGGCTCAATGAGGTATTTATCTAGTCTATTTATCTAGTATGCTTAATATCAAAGTACTTCAATAAAAAAGCATAAGCATTTTTGGCCAACATCTAAAAAAGCGTCTATAATTTTCCACCGGCTTCTAATGCAATTATGCTCTAATGGTATCCATGTTTGTTTTTCAAACATCTGAAAATCATACGGGCCAAATGTCGTCTTTTGCCCTTTCATCTTTCATTCCAAACTCATCTCAAGTTCAACTTCCCAGCAGACTTCGACCTTTGCACGGCACCAGTCACAAAAGGTCACAGAATCTCTCCGTGTCTAATCAAAACAAAAAAGATAGCGAAATGCAATCAACGGTCAAATATATGGTCACAATCTGGAATCCCAAGAAATGCAGCAAATAGTTCATAATACTTGTAGTTTACTATCGTTCAAAAGTTTGTGGTCAGTAAGATTTTTTTAATATATTTTGGAAATAAGTCTCTTATGCTCACCAAGGCTGCATTTATTTAATCATAAATGCAGTAAAAAACAGTACTATTGTGAAATATTATTACAATTTAAAATAATAATAGGTTTAAGTGCTTTACATTTTAGATGTTTTTACAGTCACTTTTGATCAATTTAATGTGTCCTTGCGGAATTTAAAAAAAAACTTTTGATATAATGTCGAGCCCCCATATAAACATTATGTTGTTTGAATAGTTTTAAGTGCTTAACAGTAACTACTGGGTACAGTAGCACTTTTTTGAAAATGGCTCCTTGTGTAACACCTGAGGCACTGGAATCAGAGCACGCACTGTCCTCAAATTAGAGAGTGTAATATTATTCTCTCCTCATCACTGAAGAGATGAAAGAAGAATTACACCATACTCCACCGTATTCTGAAACCCTATTTAACCCACCCCACCCACCGTCACAAATTCCTGCCTAATGGCATCATTACGGGCTGTGTTCATGCCAATCCCCTTGTAATCTAGGGGTATTCCGAGATGAATGATGCTTCTAAAGATGAGCACCAAAAGGGTCAAAGAGCTGTTTAGTTGAGGAATGAGCTTTGAAAATGTTAAAAGCATTGCACGCATCAATGTTCCTCCTATCCCGTTTTGAAACAGTGGTAACTGGTCTAACTAAAGGGAGCAGATGCGACCAATCAGAGTGAAGAGAGCTGCAATGCTCCTTAAAATTATTTAGGGGATTATCAACAAGTTGTAAGCATGTCACCATAGGCATTGCTTGACATTTGAGCTTGGGGGGCCAAACCAAGCCAGTCACACTTTTAAATACATTTAATATTTTTTATAGTAAACTTATAAATTCACACTCCGTGTACCATTTAAGTGGTTTACTGAATAAGTAGTGTTCTTTTTTAATTAAATAACATTTGGATGTAAATGGTCCTCTTCCTGACATTAATGCAAAAGCCGCTACAATGGAGTGTCCTCTGGATCACCTTTATGAGATTGTCTGGATTCATCAAGCACAGCATCAGCATCGGCATCTGCCTTTATTTTGGTTAGGTCCAGATTTATCTGCAGTTGTTGTACGTTATTAAAAATAAATAAAACAGTGTATATCCATTCACGCCACACAGAGGCTATTATCTGCCAAAATGCAGATTTGTCAAGCAACAACTTCTTACGCAAATGAGATTGGGGGAGGCATTAGGGGTTGATTTGATTTATGAATTTAATTAGCCTACAAAATAACCATTTATAATGTATTCAAATTACTACATTATTTGCATATTACTTTTGAGTTGAAACTATCAATTCAATGTTTTTATTTTTTTTTATCTTTCAGGCCCCCTGGTCCCCCCACAAGCTAAGCCCATGCATGTGAGTGTTCATTCACAAAGCACGCTGTCAAACTATTTGGTCAGTTCAGCTATTTTTAATTGCGATGCGATGTAGAAAGATAGTGAGATAAAGCTCATTCCAAAAAAAGCTGATTTTTTTTTTCTTTTACTACAGAAAAGCAAAGGGAACTATTTGCTTTGGAAGCGACAGGTGACCGATATTCATATTCACCCAGCTGCCATCATTAGGATCTTCAGGAACCTGGAAAAATTCAGTCTGGCGTCTGTAGTAATGATCCCATAAGAATGCCAATTCTGCTTATTCTCTGTCTGAAGGTTATATTATTTGTCACAACATTTCCTGACAGTTTTAAGACAATTTCCTGATTGTCTCTGATCTGACTCTCCAGCTCCCTAAAGCTTGTTCAGAAGCTTTGGACATTCAAAGCTTTCACATAATAATATGATTTAAAAAGTACTAATGAAAATGCAAAACCTTGAAAAGAGTGAGAAATTGTGTGAGAAATAGTATTAGTATCAAGTCACTGACAGTGTTATCTTGGCCCAAAAATCACACACATTAAAATACATGCAAGTTAAGGAACAAGATTACAACGATATTTACAGGCCTATATGTGTGTGTACTTGTAAATGCACAGTATGTGTGTGTGGGAAGTACATCACTGGACTCTCAGGAAAGCAGTAGCATAGGGAGCCTGTGGCCACACACTGCTCAACGGGCCAACTCTTTAAAAGATCTCTGGACATCTGAAACTCATTGAAACCTCCACTGACTATTAACCCTTATTTAGTGCCCAAGGGACTTTCTATTTCCTCTTCCAGGTTACAGTCAAGAGAGTTGCTAGAGGATTAAGCTTTTTAGCCTCTATGCATGAGTTTTATCCACACATTAGTAATAAATCAACCTACCAACCAACCAACCAACCAACCTTTATATTTTTACTTGGGTTGGATGGTTAATCAAACAAACAAACAAACAAACAAAATGTACCCAAATGTCTGACTAACAGGTAAGACAACTCAATCATTCTAATCCATAGAAAATAATTGGTGGTTGGTTAGATATTAATTTACTACTGAAATTCCTTGAGAATTGTGTCTAAATCTGAAACCAAATGTGCTAAATGACCTAATTAATATTAATCTAAATATATTAAAATATATACACAGAACCAGCAGTCAACAGAGTCTGATCCAATTCCAAACCTTCCTATCCTGGGAGCAGGGTTGTTTTTTTGATTTATGCAATAAAAAACATGGACACTATCCAGAAAGCCACTAGCAGATTGACAATTTCTTGACAAACAAGCTGCTCGTGTTATGTGTTGTCTAAATAATGCATATTCCACTCCTTTGGCCGCATCACCCATCTGCAAGGCTTCGTAAAACGATCTACAATAATGCAAACAAACAGACGACAGCCTGATTTCAGTACATGATTGCACACATCTGGAATACTGATTTACTGATTTTGCGAAGGCACAAGCAATCTTATGCTCCCTCTGCCTCTCTAAGAGACTTCTTTTGTGTTGCAAATCTTTCGGTTTAGTTACAGTGGACAGCGCAATCTGAAGCAATAACCAGATACAGAGTGCATCTTGAAAGAAATTCCTGAGCGCCCCAAGGAGTGGATGGAAAATGTATTTGGCATGGTGCATTTGGACACATTAGGTCAGATTCAGGTTGGAACGAAGAAGGGGGAGGCTTTACATCTCTTGAGACAATACTTTCTTTTTGAGACTCTCTCTCACTCTTCGAAGGCGTTTGGAGAGTTCAGATACATCGTTTTGTATCCTTAGTACCATATTAACCACAAGATGTTACCTACCCTGCAATTTTATCATGCCATTTTCTCTTTTAGACTTTGTTTAGATTAGAGAAGGGACCTTGCCTTTGTACTTGAACTAATTACAAAGCCAAAACACATCCATCTCCTCTGTTCATATGACAGAGACCCCCACCATGTTCAGAAGTTGAATTACGCATAGAAAATAAAGTGTGAGTCATTTCATCCTCATTTGAGACATATCAGGGATATTTTAGACAAATCAAATGCGCATGCAACATATTGAATCTTAACCCATGCCTCTATACTCAGAAAATTCCTAATTATTACAACTATTAGAGTATTTAACTGTCCTGTACAGTCAATTAAGTGTGACTGCACTAGCAGGTTTTCAGATGCTTCCAAGGTCGTTCCGCCTGGATAGATGGAATGATAATGACAGTGAATTCAGCACACAGAACATCTGGGCACTGCAAACAATGCTTTGATACCTCCTGTAGGTGTGAGATACTCCAGCATGAAGCAACTCTCAGCAAACTAACAGATTTGTCATGTTTCTGGCAACAAGTCCCTCTTTTAGACGAGCTACATATGTAAACATCCTTAAAACAAGATACATTTACTTGACAAGCAAAGTTGTGTAGCACAACACTTTATTTTCAGAGAATATGTAGTTATTTCTACTACTTCATCACCCAAAAAATGTATTTATTTTTTGTTTAAAGAATAAACCAAACAAAAATGCATTAGATTTATGCTTAAACAAGAAATACAATTTTATAGGCTACTCTTAAATGTAGCCTATATTATATAGCCTACTCTCTAACCAGCCTTAATATACGAAACTGAGCTTTTCAAGTAAATGTATCTTGTGTAGATGTTTTACTGGAAAGTATGTGTGTGTGGTTTTTTTTGTTCTCTATAGGGAGAAAGAAATAGGTCATCCTTAATCAAGCAAAACATTTCCTATCTGCCCTAAGAATAAATAGCCTACGAATGAGAATTTTGTCCAAAAGGGCGAAATAACGAAAGGTCATTTGCGTTTTGCTATACCTGGGTCATGAAAAGGCACCAAGGCGAAGTTGTACAGAGTTCTCTGGGGTCTGCTGAGGGATGTTTCCAAAATCTTCGATGCTCCTTCAATAACTTGCACTAAATCATCGTACATGGAGCCTGTGACATCAAACACAAACGCCAAGGTAGACGCTCCCTCGGGGATTTCTTCATTTGTGTCCTGGGCTGCTGATAAAACGTTAAGAACTATTATCAGACCAAGAAAAAACGGCGAAGGTCTCAAGTCCATCTTGAGTTTCAAACTGCTGCTCTGCAACAACAACAACAACAAAAAACTCGACCGAAAAATAAATCAGCGACGAGCTAAAGGAAATTGACAAGACATTGGTTCGAAATGTCAACACGGGCACTTGTGGGAAAAAGAAGTAAAACCTTTGGAGAGACAAAAATGTGAGGAAAAGTTTCAGAGTCAGATTTCTCGTGACAGTCGCATGCGCGAGGATGCTTAGAGGTTTAGTGCGCGCGCGTCTTGCTCCTCTGAAGTTTCTCAACAAACTGTCGCCTTTACAAACGCTGATCCACTATTAACTTCTTTTCACCAGACGCGTCAGGGGAGACAACAAGCACCTCAGGCAAACACTGACTCGCCGTATTAAGAATCTGGACTCTGATTGGTTACCAGCTCTTTTGGGGTCTCGGGGGTCCGTGCGTATATATTGACAGACATATGGGCGTACATTTCATGGGGTCTCGTCTCTGTATAAGAAACCACATTTTAAAAAGCAGATGCTAAAACGAAACAATTCATTCACAATACACAATAAACATGAAGAATTAAACTGATATATAGGCCCTATACTTGTCCCTCTTACAGATGATTAAATGAATGCACTAAAATAATGTGATGTAAAACACCACAGAAAATCATGATATCAAACAAAAACTCAATACATTGTAAAAAGTCATAAAACAATAAATACCAGTAAAGAATAATATCTTGTTATAAAATGCAGGTTCTCCATACACAGAGAGTTCAATGCAGAGCTCTGTCGTTTTTGTTTCTTTATCACCACCTATTGGCAAGTTACAGATGCTGAGAGTGAGACCACTTCTACAACATCATTAGCCTGCCAGGAGACCAACGTAAAAGGGCAATGTAATTGTGGAAGGTCAGAAAATAGGCTATTACATGTATTTTTGTTGGCGGTATGTTTTATGTAAAATGTTGGAGTCAGTGAAAAGTTTGGTTTAAAAAAAATATTTAAAAAAAGGATCCGGGTCAGCAGATTTTTGTGATTTTAGGCCTAATGGAGTGCAAAATGTTTTATTAAAGACTGTGCAAAAGAAGAGCCAAAGAAATGGCAATGCATGGTTGAAGAATTAATTAGCATATCCTGGTTCACAGTTTTGAGTTGGAACACTGTCAAACAACAACACATAAATACCATTTTGGTTGACGAGATGGTAATATTGAGTCATTTGGGGGGGGGGAAGTGCAAGGGAATAGTTAATTCAAAGATCGTGCCATAAATGAGTTGTTCTTTTTTAAAACATTTAAAAGTGTGTTTTGCAGTATCGTCAAAATGTTTTAATCCTTACTCTAAAATAAGTGTTTCCTACCTCCAAAATCAAAATACTTGGTAAAAAAAAATATAGTGGTTTCTATATGTATCTTTGTTTGAAGCATCTTATCCACTTTTTAAAAAACACAGTTTACAAAGAAAACATGTATAATATGGCATTCCAAAACAAACATGGAATTATAACAACAAATGATAGGCTACTGAACATGCTTCAACTTAAGAAGCATACATTTTTTTAATCTATTTGAAGCCAAAGCCAGGATATTCACTTAATTCATTCCATGTTCTTCATTGAATCACCTGATACTTTACAATTGCTAAAAGGAAAGGGGGGAAAATAGATTATTTTAACCCAATTAGCACCCAATTTCCTTTGGACTTTGGTACATTAATCCAAGTCAAGACTAATCGAAACCTCAATCTCCATGTAAATGGTAGCTCAACGCAGGGCTGTTAAGGGCTTGAGTGATTACAAGGGTTCCCACACTCCCAATCCACAGAACTCCCCACAAAACAAAAACAACATTTTGTCCACTAGAGTGCACCACATCACATGCAAAAGTAGCATTGCATAAAATCCTATGAACCTTTGTTGAAAATAATGCAATAGCACAAATTGTATATATATATATATATATATATTATTTTTTTAAACCACAACAAAGAAATCACAACGAATAACAATGTTTTAATTTATAGTAATATTTCCATTATTTTAATGTTTATTATTTATAAATAAATTGAGCAAGCATTTGAACAAAAGCTAAAAACACATACCACCACTGACCAATTCATGACACAAATTCTAATCTACATTAGATTATAATATCAGTAAACAATTCTAACAGTCACACCCTTGGCACCTTAAAGTTGACCGATAATCAACTCTCAAAACTTTTTCCATGTTGGCACAGGTGTGTTGATCTTGAGTCTTCTTTGGCTTGAGCTGATGGTATAGAATCAAGGCAGGATGTTTATGTTGGATATGCTCACCGATCTGCTGGTTCTGCTTTGAATCAGGGCCCAAAACCAGCTTCTGGATGCCAAAAGTCAAAGACACACGATGGTAGGAAAATATGACCAAAACAAAAATTGTACCAGCTACTCATTACTACCTTGACATCCAAACTTGAACGTAAAGGGATACTTCACCTCTGGAAAGATGAATGTGTATTTAAAATGGGTCATTTATGTAGTAGAAATGTGAAATTATTTTTGAATTTGGAGCCTTCTAGACTGAGAAAAGCAAGAAAATGTATTTGTGGCTCATGTGGATGAAAGACAACAACTCCCAGAATGCACTTGCTTCGCTGCCATACGACCACTCTCAAGCCACGCCTACCGGTAAAACAACAAGGCTAGGCTACTAGTGAGTCTCCGTGACAAGTCTGCCTGGGATTTCGAGATAGCCAAAAATGTCCGGGATCCGGCTTTGCGTTCTACAGTCGCCATTCATTATGTGTGGAAAGCAGGACGAGACTGACGGCCGCGGGAGAACGACGCGAGGCCGGTGGCGTGATTACGGTACGTTCACACAGGGCGTCAGCGTCAACGCTTCCCATTGACTTTCGGCGGTGATCCACTTGTCCGTGCGACACTTCTGTCGCGCTGCACTCCACTATATTCCTATGGGTGACGTCAAGTGACTTTGACGCGCTCGCAAAGAATTCCGGGAAGGCAGCGCTTCATTTGAAAAAATGCAGCGCGTCAAAAAGCTGGCCGATGCCCATCTTTATGCAAATTAATTCCGTTGAACGCGACGCGGCTATCCAATAGAAGCACGCACATGGAGACGGGGGGAAGTCTCTCGCGGGTCCTTTGTTCTAGATTGGCCGCTGGCTCAAAACCACACCCATAGCGGTAAACTAGAGGAACGCCCATCAACGTACACATGTGGGGAGGCGTCGCGCGACACTACACGACATTCGTGTCAGACAAGTGGATCAGTACCGTTTGAATGGGTGACGTCAAGCGTTGCCGAAAAGGATTGTGGATCCGTCGGCGGCGCTTCACTGGCGTCAGCCAATCAGGATCGCTCTATGCAAATACAGTAGCCAGGCGGCAGCCAATCACGTTCATCACGTTCATCCTGTCATTCCTGTCTAATTTCATTGGCTGACGCTGCTATGACCATGGCGTCTGCCAAACTTCAGCCACGCCTTCCGTCAAGCGTTGACGCTGAAGCCCCGTGTGAACGTACCGTTACTGATGAGCGACACCTATGAGACGTCCGGTCTCGTATCTCTCACAGAGGAGCGGGAATTTTCTTAGCAATGTTAAAACGCACATTAACCCATCACTTGTTTAGCATTCATGTAAACACTACATTCAGATTCACCAGTTAGAATACAAAAGGTGTGCATGTAGGCTAAACAATGAATGGCGACTGCAGAAAGCAAAAGCCTTTTTGGACGATCTCGACGGCCGGACATGTCCGGGGAAAAAGAGGATGGTAACCCCTACTACTCAGCTTTCTCCACAGAATAAGAACCTGTTAGCTTAGCTTCCAAAAAAATAGGACATTCTCTGAGTAATATCTACCCTCTATGGGCGGATTGAAAACATGCGGATTGCGGATCTAGCGCCTTCTACTGGCTGTAGTTTTTAGCCTCTGGCCAAAAAAGCCTCCGATGATGCAAAAATCGTCATTTTTTGTCATCGGAGGATTTTTTACAGACAAAAAAAAATACATAAATCTCTTGTCTCAGGGGGATATGATTGAGGGAAGCACGGTAATTTGAAAATACTACAGGTTTTTTACTGATACAAAGCTTAATGCTAAACCCTGAAGCATCCCTTTAAGGGTAATGGGTATTACTGCTGCAATCTACTATTTAAGGGTTATATGAGTATAATCAAAAGATGAAATTAAATAATGCGCCTGAAATTATTGCAGTTAAATGTTCTTTCTAATTCTATATCATTCTGTTTAGGTAAGACAAATAGAAATACTGTACATAGTTAATGCAAAATGTGTTTACCCAAAGTGACCGACCTTACACCAGCTTTACACCTAACTAGTTGGGAATTTCAGCAGTGAAGTGCCAACCACAATAAATGCTGTTTTTACAAGCAGGAACCAGGGAAATGCAATAGTGTGCAAAGCCTAATTGCCAAATGGGGACTGGATGTACAGTTAAGCAAACCAGTTCTCTGCCAAACTCAAGAGAAAGTTTGAGTCTGAGTGTTTGTCTTTGTAATGAACTTTACAATTTTATGCAACCTACCATACACATTACTACATTTATGGTGAACTGACACAGAACTTCTGTATTTATTGTAATGTGTGTTGCATCACCCTGTACGTACAATGTTAATTTGTTTTTCTGCTATTGCACCATAATTTAACTCAATGATCAATAAAGCACTCATCTATCCATACGGCCATCCATCCATCCATCCATGTAAGAGAACATCTTTGTTTTCACATGTTTTGTGTGAAACCCAGGCCAATGGTCTGAGATCTGGGATTTATTTTGGCAGATCTGAAGCTCTGTCATGATTTATGGTTTTTTTATGCTCCACATAGTTACACAAGTTTGCTCTTTAGTACCGGTACATAAAAAACTGTCGCCACCCATGTGACGGATGTCAACAATGGGCATCAAGCTTTTTCAAAGCACGTTCTTTTGTCCTGAAAACAGCACACGTGACACCACGTCCCATCCTTCCCCACATCCCAACACAAACTGAACAGTAAAGAAGCCCCCTCAGCTCTGTAATTCAATAGGCCTAATCCCTGGGATTATACTGGAACCTAATCTCCACAGAGACCCTCTTTGTGTCCTACTACTATGAATCAATCCAGTCCACTGCACCTGCACTAAAGCACACCGAAATACACTGATATAAACGGCACCCCAATAAAGACACAAAATATTCACCTGTATGCAAAACTGCATTATACACTAGAAAGCACTTACATCTTAATTTTAAAGCAGGTTTTTGAGAATGCTAGACCAACTGAGAACATTTATGAAGTATTCAATATTCATTTTGAAATGAAGACACTATGAGGATCGGCTCAGGGAAAAATACACAACAGATCTACACAAATGAAGATAAAGAGGCATGGGATACGAGACGGGTACAAGTGGCACCCTAATGAAGCCCACAGGAATGTTGAGTAGCTGCCATGTGAATGGCCTCTGCTGTTTTTTCTGGACGTGCCATTCTGTGCGGACTGCACATTTTTCAGGCCAGTAATGACGCACCCTACAATGCTTTGTTTGGCACTGAAAGAGGTACGCAGAGTGTACCGGCCACTGGATAATGAAGCGAGCAATACTGGCTGGATGTAACATACAGCAGGGGGAGCCCTGTGGTGCCCACCTAAACCCAGAGAGCCTAAGTCCCGCCCCTCCGCTTCAGGCTCATGGGACCTTATTTCGGAAAAAATATGTACGGTAGTCAATGGCGAGAAACAACTTATATTTTTATTCCGTCCAAACTGTGCCCGGAATTACACATATGATGTTTGTCAATTTAAAAGATAATTATGAAAGTCAAGAAAGTCAAAGTTTGTCATAGAACAGAAGAGTAACATTTAGTTTTATGTGAAAATCGCTCAATTAACTACATCTCTCGTCTCACACTATACGTCACCGTTGCTCGTATGTGTGCAGTCTGGTACAATACACTCAGGCATCACGGCGTAACGTTACGATTATAATGTAAGACTATAGAAAACATGACAGACGTTAGCTTCAGTAAAGTTAGCTTCATTCATTGAGTGAAAAGATATGACGTCACATGTGCACCTTTTCGGTTTGTAGTCTTTGTAATTATGTATTTTCAGTCTTATACCTCAACAGTTTTACATCAAACTGCGACTTTCTTGACTTTAAAATGTATCTTTTAAATTGACAAACATCATGTGTGTAATTCAGGGCACAATTAAAACGAGATCAAAATATTTGTTGTCTCTCAGAAATGTTTTTCAGAAATAAGGTCCCATGGTGGTCAACCAGAAGGGGAGGGACTTAGGCTCTCTATACGAGTTTTATAGTTTACAAAAAAAAAAAAAAGTCACCAAAAGACTTTTATTTCAATTATTTATTTTCAAACAGATACCAGGAAGAATCAAAGAGGAATTTAAAAGGTTAAAAACTCATATGTGGGAAAATTGCATAAATATTTTAATAGCAAGCCATAATCAGCTGCAAATTGCAATCAGTGCTGTGGCTATAGAAAATGAACTGTTAGTGATGAATAAAACATTAAGGCTTGTATATTATCCTTAAGAGGCACTGTAATGAAATGAGCTCATTAGAGTGAATTAAGTAAGCAGAAACCAACAGAAGGATTTATTGCAGCAACTGGGCATTTTGTAAATTATAAATGCAGTTTACACAGCTTACATAAGCTTATTTTGTTTAGCAAATGTTGGAGGAAGATTGATAAAATTCCCATGGTCCATATAAACAGTATAAAGATCGAAATGGGATATAATCTGGCTAACAGACACAAACAAATTCCACAATCTTTATCCAGCAAGGCCACGACATCCTCAAACAGTCACGGTTGTTATCGTATGCCTGCTGCTTCTTTGTGTTTACAATAACTGCGTTTCAAGGGAAATGTGTCATTTCAATTGCACAAAAGCCGAATCGCACTGTCACTGTACGATAATTCTTATTCATAATACTATCTGCTAATTTGTATGCCTCCTTCAACACGCATGCAAACACAACAACCAATCAATCTCCTTATGAATTCCCGCTGTCTACTCTCCCGTTCCGACAGGAGACGGCTGGCACGGAGGTGAACGGAGGGGCAGCCTCTGTCTTCAGGGTAACTATAGGAAACAGAAACAGTGTTACATAACCGGGATGTAATGCGAGGAAGAGTGATGTTCTGATTTACAAAGTGAGTGGGGGGGAAGGGGTGAGCAAAGATTGGCTGAGGCCTTTTTCAGATGAATGAAATGTATAACTGTATATGGGTGAATTCAGCAGTATGCACAATTACTTTTGGTAGTGTTGCAAAAAGTAGTCACAAGACTAGCATTTTACAATAAAAATATTTGTTCTACCTGCATGTCATCCAACTATTAACTGGCATCAGAGAAACGATGAATGGTTGTTACATTAGCTATTACATTACTATTTAAATTTCAAGTAAATATTTTAGGTCAAAGGGGTTCAGCGGACAAAACGTTTGAGAATTCCCATTCTTTGGTGATCACAGTTGAGGTGCAAACTGATTAGCATATTGTGCTATAAAATTCTTTCCCATATCCCATCCCAAGTATCTTTTCCGGGCTCATACATGATTGGGTGACCATGAATGACTGGAATGTCAAACAGGAACACTGCATATGTGGGAACAACACGGTTTCCATCAAACTCACACTATCCATGACAACAAGGGATGGAGCACAAGGTACAATCAACCTGGGAAAGAGATACCGTTTCCTTCATAACAAGTGTCCGTGGGTCACACGGTAGTCATTTACAACACAAGCATAGAACATGATAATCTTCTCTGATTAACTCTTTTTTTTATATATATATAGATTAGAGTCACACGTTTATACTGTAAGCAGAGACGATGTGTTTGGCTAAAAAGTCTATCAAATTGAGGTCGTTCATTATCAGAGTAAATAGAAATCATGTGCAATGTCTTTCGACAGAATTACTTCTCCTGAAACGCTATACAAATACACAGACCTTCTAATGACAGAAAGTTCAAGGCTTTTCTGTACTTGATGATCAAATTGAAATCTGACTTGAGTACATTTGAAGCGGTTCGCATCACCTGAAAAGCTCCCAAATAACTTTGCTTGAAATATACTGATATCAACTGGTTCTGTATGAGGTGAACGTTCAGGGTGGACTTTAGGAATTACCGGTAATGTGGTTTTATAAGCCTTATATAAGCTTCTCTGTTTTCTCAACCCAAAATAAGACCATTTACGATAATTGTTAATTCAAGAAAAAAACAAGACTACATAATGTCTCAGTATCTTAAGTCCAAGAAGTACTGGGAGCTTTGTGTATGTGTGAGACTGTGCAGAAGTCATCTGGCAGCCCAGAAATACAACAGGTTGAGATTCTCACAGCATGAATTGGCTTAATGTTTATTAGAACAACATAGAGCTCGGTTTGGTCCATTTAAAAGCTGAACATCTTGACAAAAGAGACGACTGACATTGATTAACTTAACCTCTTTATTTCTTTTCTCATGTGTCCTTGAATAAACTCTTTTTGTCCTCCCTCATAGTACTTTTGAGGCACTTTCTCACCCTCCTTTTTGGTTAAGCCCTCAATCCCTTGTTTCTCTTTCCCTTAATTTCCTGATTTTCCCTTGGATTAATAAATTAATTATTAATTATATATTAATGATGACCTGCCTTCGGTCTGCAAGGGCATAAATATTGTGATATATTCTGACGACACAGTTTTATATACCCATGGGAGAAGTGCAACAGACGTAGCCAAGAAATTATCAACTGTTATGAGCAAGGTCAGTGATTGGTTACATGACTCATGCCTCACATTAAATGTTGAAAAAACTGAAACCATGTTCTTCACAAACCGGTCTATACTTAAAACATATCCGGAAAGTTTAGTAAATGGCCAATATATAAACACTTTGCTTTAAAGGTCATGTTAAAAAATTGTGCAACAAATTGAAATTTGATTTAGTAAATTTTAGATACATAAGAAACTCTCTTACCACTGAAGCATCCCGTACATATTTAAATGCAATGATCATCCCCCACCTTTTGTACTGCATTACATCCTCGTCTCACACATGTAAAACTGTCATAAAACCCTTAGAATCTTTGTATAAAAACTGCCTTAAGATCCATGATAAAAAAAACAACACGTCATTATCATCATCACTGTCATATACTAGTCAAATATGATACTTAGTTTTGATAATTTAATAAAACTCAAATTTGTAATACTCTGCTCCGAAAAAACAGTGCGAACAACTAGAAGTGTTACAAGGGGGTAAAAATTTGCAATTGTTGCTATAACCTGGCCCAAGACATATTCCCGTTTAAAAAGTTTAATGTTTATTTGTGCAATGTCCCTGTTTCAAATAAAACCATTTCCAATTCCAAACGTTCCTGTAACCACTTAATGCAATTCTCTAGAATACAGTGAACTATAAACAGCACATAATCCATAGACTCGCCAAGTTAATACTTTCAATACAAAGTAAATCTCCACCATAAAATTTCAGAGAATGCTGTAATTTTATAATTACATGTAAATATCTAACCATTCATAACTCATTTCTGGCCTATCCTCTGTGTCCTTGGCAAAGTGACTTTGTGTCCGTGTCTGTGAATTTTATGTGTGCTGTATTTGTATTCTGAGTGTGAGCAGCACGTGGCCTTCAAGAGCTCCACCATGTGATTCCTTCCTGAGGGCATGAACAGAACCCTGTCAGAATATCACTCTATCTAACTGTCTTTCTATCTTGACGGATATGTAAATTATGTGAGGACAGACAGACATACAGACAGACAGATAGATACTTTCATGACCATAAAATACACACAGCCCTTTGCTGTCAGTCAATAAGGCTGACAGGATGAGGAAAAAGACGTCATGTCCAGATGAAGGTCATTCTTATTATCTTAAGGAGAAATTTAATGCTTGCTTGGTATGAGCATGTGAGGCAGTCACAATGGCAGCTGAGGGAAAGGGCAGCAAGACGATAAAGAATCTGAGGGGAGACGTTCACATAGTATCAGCACTGCAAAACAACAACAGATAACACCTACACCAGCATTTGGCAACAACAGTGGGAAACGTGAGCGTAGTCAGTGTTCCAAGAAATATGCAGTGTTTTTGCAACACAGAGTATGGAGGTAGACATAACAAAGCACTGAACAAGATTTGGGTTAATCGTGGTCAAAGGTGACCGCTGAATAAATGTACAGTGTTTCAATTTCCTCATCTGCGTGAAATTACATTTAAACAGTACTTTAACATCTGACAAAAATTAACTCTTTTGAGAGAGAGAAAGACATCAGATTAAATTATTTTCAAATGATAAAACTACGTTAGCTCAGCTTAAAGAGTCACTAATGAGATAACATGTACATTGATTGCCTATAATGCCTGTCTGCACTGAGCATGTACAAATACACACAACAACTGAGTATCATTATCTTTTTAAAACAATCCAATAATCCAAAAGTGAACAGCAAGGTCCAAAAGTCGAATTACTCCCCTTTTTGCAAAAAATTGTTTTGTGGAAAATGTCTTACTGTTTGGTATTACAACACAAAATAGTACAAAATCTGATATAGTTAAATACTTTCAGATTTTTTACTAGTTCTAAGCCACTGAAGGTGGACATAATAAATACAAACATTTATTTTGCTTAATTTAACATCATATTGTTTCTTTGTCTTAATTTTTTTCAAAATCCAAATAAAAAAATGGTTTATTTCCAGGTTTAGTTGTTTTATTGTAAATGTAAAATTTTGACCCCATACTGTATAGTCTACTATGTCAATAAAATTAAGAAAAGTAATATCTAATCTCTAGTTAATCGTAATGTGTTACTCACTGGACATTCAGTTCTCAGAAAGCACAAGATATGTTCATGGGAGCATGAGAAGTTATCTTGTTCAGATATCCGGTATCACTTCTACCACTACAATAAGCAGTGCATTCATAAACAGGAGTACGGACATTCATACGAGGGCCAGGCTGCTCCATTATTCTGGTCATTTTTCAAAGCAGTTTACATATTCACAAAGTCTTTAAGCAAATGAACAGGCTTTTCCATTGCTAAAACACTTCCACAGCACTCATCCAATCTTTGGCCAAACCCAGGCTGGCCTCTTGCCATTAGTGCATGTACCTATCAAACTCAGAAGTTCCCCTGACTCGACAAGAGATATAAGGATATGTGGCAGTGGCAGCCCCCGCAACTAGTCAAAGTTAAACAATTTATTGATACAGCGGCCACTATTTGCTGTCAAGTCTTGCGCCGGATCAGTCAAAAGGACTCACATGTTGCACAGAGCAGGTTTCAATCACTTCCAGAGTTTAGGTCTCATTCATAACTCTGCTTCAGTTACACTGAACCATTACCTGATTGCTGTTAAATGTTTACATTATACCTCTATGAGATCACCTGGCGCTCTTGAATGCTGGGTCGTGCATGAAGGCCACAAATATCATTACAGGAGAAGTAGTTAGAGAGTACCATTAAAAACTCTTTAAAACCACTTCCTGTGTATTGTAGGTAATTTGTGGGTTTTATAAAGGCAAACATTATTATTATTGCACTTATTAGAATTAGAACACCATGTACTAACCAGGAGACAACAAGCAATTTATTACTGCAAAACTAATGTTCAAAGTTACACAACCATAACCAGAAGATATTTTAAGTTTAATGTATATATGAGGAGCATTTTGGGCCAATGAGATTTCACCGTAGGCGGGGCTACAAACACAATTTACAGGAACTTATCGTTTGCTGCTTTATCATGTCAACCTTTGACATGGTGTAAATTTGAAAATTCAGTGGATTACAGCATTAACATTTTATATCTCAAATTGAGCTGTTTGTTGAAGAATAATGTGATTTATAATGTATGAAAAAAAAGAAGAAAGAAATAGCAAGTCAGCTATTTCAAGCCAGCTTTTACAGAATGCAGACAGGAGAGGAAGATGGCAGGTGAATAGTGAGGTTATTTACAACAATGGGGTAGTAAAGAAGTGAGCAGGTAAATGGAGTCCAAAGAATGATCTTGACGGCGACACAGAGGAAAGGAAGACGCTGGAGAAAGGAAGACGCTGGAGACAGGGAGATCGCTGGAGACAGGGGGAATAGTCCACATGGAATTAACGAGACCGGCCAATCAGAGTGTGAGTCTAGAGGCAGTGATTAGGGTGATGATGACATGCAGTTGTGTGTGATTAGGAATGGCGTGTAGGTGGGAACAGAGGAGAGTGATGGGAGATGAAGTGCAGAGGATGGTGATAAGGCTGATCTGTGACACCAGCAAGCTACTACTAAGGCCCCATTTACACTGCATGGTTCAAGTGACCCAATTCCGATTTTTTCCTCTCATGGTGG
>JARPMJ010005255.1:0-64894 GCA_033366665.1 Phoxinus dragarum | reverse complement strand
GCATCTCCTAAAAACTAGAAAAAAATGTTAGTTAGTGACGATTTGGGGAAGCGATCCAGTCAGAACTGATGTCCTGCGTTTGTGGTAGATGCGCACATTTGTACTGTAACGTGCTGATCCACCCAGCGGCACACGGATTGACATGCGCTGCATGTCTCATTAAACGTTAAAAAATTTAAACGTCTAGGAGAATGAGTAGAGCAGACATATAGATCTGAATAAGAGTGACGACGCAAAAAAAGCTAGCTCTATTCGGTACGGTTCTGTGCGCACACACCCGACCCGAAGCGCGCAGCCATGCACAGACACCTATACAGCGCGAGAGTACTGAATTGAGCTCTCTTTCGCGTCTGAATGGACAAATACACACAACATTATGTTGAAATGTCCATTTTGGAGAGTATTCATGTAAACTATGTTGGTTATGTCTTAAACCGTTTTTGAGTGTATCGGATGTGCATCAGTGCAATTGGATCCGCATGTCATTGGACATGATCCGATGTCTTAAGTGACAGTGGATAAAAAACCTAATGCGGTCTGTGTCCTTAATATTGAATTGTTGAAACGGTTTGAGCTGTATGTATTTTTCTCTTAATTTTCGTATATGTAAAAAAAAAAAAAAAAATTTGTTCTGCATGAATACATAAAAGCATTTAACTCCTGTCTTTTTTTATTAAATCTGTTTCTTACCTGATTACAGATAACTACTTTGAATAGAGCTAAATAAATATAATAATATATATCATAAACATTTTAATGGTGTTTTTATTATGTGACTAACAACTAAAAACTATATATGATAATAACAAAGTACATAAACAACGTGTTCACTTTAGGACGGTTCAAATAATTTTTCAGGACGGTTCAAGGACGGAGGTGAAAAAAGTTAGTCTGGAGCCCTGAGTGATGGCATTCCTTGTTTACCCAAACACTTCTTTCAGCATTACGCTAAGTTGACACATGGGTTCGACCACGTGTCCAAGGAAGGTATAGTAATGCAGATGAAAGATTTATGGTTCACTAAGGGGTTTACAGTGTTTGCTGAAAACTTTTTGCAAAAGATGTGGTAATTTGCAACACACACAATGTGGCAAGAGGGATAAAAAAACACCCTTAGCATCTCAACCAGCCCCAGCAGGTCCGTTTGAATATCTAATGATGGATTTCATCGAGTTAACCCCTTGTGGGAAACAGAAACACTGTCTGGTGATGGTTGACATGTGGTCAAAATGGGTTGAGGCCTTCCCAACCTCGCAGCAAGATTCGGCAGCAGTGGCAAAGGCCCTGTTAACCGAGATTGTTCCGAGATGGGGAATTCCAAGAAAAATCAGCTCTGAACAATGGCAGACATTTTGTAAATGCTGCAATAAAGCAGGTGGGAGAGGTTCTTGGGCATTAATATGAGAACACACTGCAGTTACGCGCCCTTGTCAGGAGGGGCAGTAGAGAGATCCAATCAAACAATCAAGAACAAATTGGAAAAAATGTTGCGAAGAGAGACAGGTCTGTCTTGGGTTAAGGCCCTCCCAATTGTACTGATGTACATGAGAATGAGAAAAAGAGTGAAAACAAACTTGAGCCCATTTGAAATTCTGTTTGGCAGGCCGCCATTCATGGGCATAGAAGGGGGTAAACAAAGGCTGCCATCAACGGATGTGTGTGAGAATGACATGTGTTGAATTACTGCAAGGAAATGTCTTGTCTGTTATCAAATATTTCTGTGCAGGTGAAAGCTGCCCAGGGGGAAAGTTGCTGAGACGTTCCTGCACGAGGTCAGGCCTGGTGATTTCGTGGTGATTCGTGATCACAGGAGCAAGAGCTGGAAGGCGAAAATGTGGCTTGGACCTTTCCAGGTGCTTCTGGTGACGCATACGGCGGTGAAGGTCGCAGAGAGGGCCACGTGGGGTCCAGCCAAACCATTGCAGGAAGGTGCCGCCCATTGCGGAGGCGGAGCAATCGCAGGAGGAGGTTCAACGCCAATAAACGTCAAGATCCAGTTTTGAAAAGCAAGTACCGTTATCTGCACAAGAGCAAGGTCATGCAAAATACATAACAAAGCCTGCATACAGAGTAAAAAAACAATTGTGCGGTGTGAAAAGGTGACGAACTTGAAAAACAAGATTTAAGAAATATCAGCACCAGACCATTGCATTGCAGCTGTGTGTTTAAGAGAAACCAGAGATCAGCAACAGGGAGAAGACAATCTTGATTGCGCAAACGGCATCCGGCTGGAAACCGTTGACCAACAGAACAGATAAGACTTTTAGTGCTTTAAAGACTGTACTTTTCTAACACTTTCTGGTCATACAGCTGAACTTTTGATCAGAGTGACTGAGAACATGGAGCGTACGAGGCCGTGGCACCCATTCAGAGTGCCAGGAATGTGTGGCCTGGTTAAGACCACATGCATAATGACTGTGTTGTCAGTGACAATTTGTTTGCTAATACTGCACTTCACAGCAGGTCTGTTACCAACAGGAGATCAAACCAACAGGACTGAGACAACGGAGCGGAACAACATAACTCGACAACGTGCTAGAGAGACGCATTCGAAGCAGTGGAACCAGCGAGGGGTCTCGAGGGGAGCACGGGTGACGGTTCACGAAGGATCAAAGTGTGAGTTTCAGTTGCAACCCCTATCAAACGAACTGTCCAGGCTGTGAGGGGGCCGCAGCGAGGATTACGCAGGCTTCTATTTCTGCGAACACCCATGTAAGTGGGGGGCGACGTGAAAGCATACGCCGCCAACTACAAGTGGGGCAAAGATAAAAGATTCCAGGTATTTTGCAAAACACAGATTAAGTAACAACAGGTACGGGATGACGGTCGAGCTAACACAAGTAAGACTGTCAGACCAAGGCAAGTACTACTGTGGACTAGATTTAGAGGGAAAGGACTGGTATGAAAGAAATTGACATTATTGTAAACGAGGCAGTTCCAACTTTAAAACCTTTTGTAACACCTGAGGTCTCTTGCACCCTGAGAAGCAAGAGACGAGCTGGCGGGGGATGGAGAACGGAGACATGGGAAAAGATCAGGGGAATCCTAAAGTGCAGAAAGCCATGATGAAGTGTCAAGGTAACAAAGCCTGTGCTCTGGCTATGCTGCAGAAAGAAGAATTAGAGATATCAACGAGCTGCTGGCTGTGTCTGCAAATGTCACACGCGTGGAAGGCTGTCCCACTGACTGTAGCAACAGCTAATGTAACAAAGTGTCTAATTCCACAACAAATGACTGATGTGCTTTTAGCAGCAGCTGAACTGGAGAACTGAAAGACACCGACGAAACGACCTGAGGACAGCTGTGACAACGTTCGACGATATAACAACCTGATATAGCAATTCCACCACTGAGAGTAACACACGAGAAAGGTGATGTGTGCGTTTGTTCAGATGCGCAGAGACTTTTCACGACCAGGATGGTCTGACTGCAGGGTCAGAATCAACATGAAAGACGGGGACAGTGAACAATTGCACAGCGACACTCAACGGCAAAGAAATTAGCTTCACATGTCCATTTGGTAAACTGCATGAGACTTCACCAGCAGCAGTGTGAGTATGTGGGAACAGGGCATTTCACAGGATGCCTAAACACGGGTGGTCAGGGTGTTGTTATCCAGCTTTGATAAATGTGGAACTTCTGTGTATTTGCCAAACAAAACGCTGAGGGCAAGAGAGAAAAGAAATGTTAAGATTTTGCCTGGGGTTTTGCCAAAACATTATTCGGGGTACACATTATCTGATCCATGGACGACACCTGGGGCAAATGTGGTCACGTTTCCTAGGGGTGGGAACAACAGTAACGATAAATAAGGGTAAATGGGTTAGCATGGTCTGTACTAGCAATAGCAAATGCCACTGAAAATGCTATAAAACATGATAAATGATGAAATGAGACATTTAAGAGAGGCAGTTATCCAGAATCGTTTAGCCTTGGATTTGATTACAGCAGAACGAGGAGGGGTTTGTAAAATGCTAGGTGTGTCTTGTTGTTTCAATATTCCAGACTACAGCGACAACATAACAGATGTGATTGAGCACATGAGAAGGGCAGTGCAGGGAGCCTGAACCAGTGAATGAAAACAGGCTCACCTGGATAATGCATCTGGGGGACCGGCTGGGGATTTTGGGTTAGCTCAAACTGTGGTTGCCAATTTTAGTTATAATAGTACTGATTTTGTTATGCATACCATGTTTTGTAGGGTGTCTATCTTAGTGCAGAAACTAGTTAAAGTTGGAATGTCTGTTCAATTGGTGAGAAATGACAGTCTATCCGAACGATGATGAAGTTGATGAACAACAATATGATGACACAAGTAGCGAAAGTTACAGTGAAACGTGTTAATTGAGTCAAAATGTTTTTTCCTTGTCTGAGAACGGTTGATATGTCACGAGATGGCGTACCAAGGCCAGGGTTTGAAACTGGGGGATTTTTTTTTTTTATTATGATTTTATGATTTTAATTTAATATGTTTGTTTTTCCTACTGTGCTATAACTATTAATTCCTACTAGTGTGACTGTGGTTCAGCCCGGCATTAGTAAATTGTTTTACTTGCTTGCTAAATAATTATGGGGCTTTCCCCCACAAAAAACAGCCTTATGCTTCTTCATTCTAAACTTTTTCTTCACAGGTTCAAGGAGAGTGATCTTTTATGATGTGATGTAATGACTTGAACTTGCATTTATTATTACCCATTATTATTACTATTATTACAATGCTTGATAAATCAGTTATCAGAGAATGATAAACAGAGAGGAGTTTGTTATGGATTTTTTCAGTATTTACTCTGATTTTTCAGTGATTCCTAATGATGGCCTCATCTGTTCTCTCGCTTGCAGTGAGGAGAGGGCCTTTGTGTGATAAATTTACTATGGTTGGGGAGTCAGTGGAGGTAAGGGGAAAGCAGGTTGGTCAAGGGGTCATCTTGAGTGCATTTGTACTTTATAGCCTAAAGGGTTAAGAGGGCATTTACCTCTCAGGGACAGGAGAGATAGAAATAACAAAGAATATCTCTCCTGTGAGTGGAGGGGAAGGAATAAGGCCTTGGAAGTCATAAGATATAAAACAGACTGGCACTGCTTCTCCTTATCTCTCCTCACTGACTCACACATGTGTATTGGTGACGAGGGTCTCTCTTGCAAGAGAATAAATACTTTTATAAACTTTAATTTGGACTCAGAGTGTCTCTTACTCAGTGATGATGTTTGTTTGAAAGAATTTGCCACAACAGGTTCTTTCGAAAAAACGTACTTTTCCATAGGAATCACATTGTATCTTTTCTCATTAGATCATGTTGAAACCTAAATCTCGAAGGTCTTAGTGACCCGGTTACCATAAGTGACTTTGCATTATCCGTCCTGCTCTTTCCAATGTTTACAACTCTCGATTCATGCTCATTTGAATTTGTTTTGTTTTTGAACGCAGATAAACACCGCATACATTATTCAAAGAAATTATTTATTTCATAATCACATTTTTCAATCTTCACCAGTTTAAAAAAAAAGTTATACTTTATATATATCTTTGATTATTAAAAAGCTCAAAAGAACATTATTTTTTAAAATAGAAACATTTTGTAACATTATAATGTCTTTACTGACACTTTTGATCTATTTAATGTGTCCTTGCTGAATAAAAACTATTCATTTCCTTTTTCTTTTTTTTATCATATACCTTAAACTTTTGAATGGTGTATCATTTTCCACAACACCATATTAAGCAGCAAAAAAATAATAATAAACGTTTCTTGAGCAGAGAAAACATATTAGAATGATTTTTCGAAGGATCATGTGACAGTGACTTCATTCCTGAATTCCTTCATGTCCACTTACTTCTGTTTGGCTGCTTGTTTAAATGTTATTATCATTATCTTCTAGTAAATACCGGCTCTATCATTAACTAGATAAAGATGCCCATATTTTAGCAGTTTATAAATAAGCCTTTGAATGTTGAAAGGGGGTTTTGTTTGGGTAACTTGATATTCATTCATTGACACGTTCATTAGCAAGCGTGTCATTTCGAAGAATTCAAAGCAGACTTCACCCTCAAGCAAAGGCTTAACGGATAATGGCATTTAAGTTGAACTCTTAGCTCTTTATAGACGGCATTAGAGGACTGGTGCTTCCTCCTCCCTGACTCTTTATACTTAAACAGAGTAGGTTTTAGTGTCAGTAAAGCTCTGAGATTTACAGGCGCGCCTGTACAGTTGCTATCCTCCTCTAGGAGGATAGCGGAAGACTGAGAGGATGTTCAGTGATCAGAGAAACAGGAGACAGAGCCTCTTTCCCAACTGCAAACTAGCAACTTCTGAGTCAACAGACGACACCATCCCATTTGCTAAAGAGTGTTTGGTGAAACAGTGGAGCTCTTTAAGCGAACTACAGGCGGATATCTATGACATCTTTGGGGATGTCGACGATGGGGAGGTTGAGAGGCAATTCGGAGCCTTCGTTATGGTTTGCCAGCATATCACCAAGCAGGAATTGCACGCTTAACCTCAACGTCGGAGGGAAGTCTTACCGGATCACCTACAAAATGGCAGCGAGATACCCACAGAGCAGAATTGGCCGCCTGGCCACCTACACTGACCTCAACATGAAGTTGAACCTCTGCGATGACTACGTCGTGAAGGACAACGAATATTTCTTCGACCGAGATCCAGACGTCTTCAACAGCATCTTCAACTTCTACAGGACCGGTGTGCTGTGGATCAAGGAAGAGCTCTGTCCGAGAAACTTCCTGGAGGAGATCAATTTATTGGGGGCGTTCGGATCAAATACTCTCAGCGGTGCTGTCGGATCCTGCTCGAGGAGAAAAACACGACGAGCTGTGCGAACAGCTCAAGGTTCAGAAGGAACTGGAGGCGGAGGGTGGTAATCGAGGAAAACGAGGAGGCGTTCGACCGCATGTTTCTCGGCGAGACGCGACGGTCACTCTGGAACTTCATGGAGAATCCGTTCTCCTCGGTCCCGGCGAAAATCATGGCGGTCGCCTCGAGTTTGTTTGTGATGGTGTCGCTGGTTATGATGACTCTGTCGACGGTGGAAGAAATGGAGAACATGGCATCTAATAACCAGTTCAGTGGCAAGACATACGGAGAGTTTGTAGAGACTCTGTGCATAACCTTCTTCACAATTGAGTACCTGTTGCGTCTGGTCTCAACTCCAGATATCTGTTGCTTTGTTAAGAGCGTACTGAACGCAGTAGACCTCGTGGCCATCCTACCGCAGTTTCTACAGTTCGTGCTCGAGAGCTTTGAGACCTTCGGTCCTGGGAAACAAAACGCGGACATGCAGACTGTAGGTCGGGTGAGCAAGGTCGGACAAGTGCTGCGAATTATGCGACTCATGCGTATTTTTCGGGTTCTGAAACTGGCACGCCACTCCACGGGGCTGAGAGCGTTTGGCTTCACGTTGAGGCAGTGCTGATCAGCAGGTGGGGTGTCTCTTTCTCTTTATTGCCATGGGGATCTTCACATTCTCTGCCATGGTTTATAGCGTTGAATTCGACGCCCCTAATACCAACTTCACCAGTATTCCACATTCTTGGTGGTGGGCATCTGTAAGTAAACATTATTTCTATTAATCATGCATATACAGGTGAAACTCGAAAAATTTGAATATCGTGCAAAACTTCATTTATTTCAGTAATTCAACTTAAAAGGTGAAACTAATATATTATATAGACTCATTACATGCAAAGTGAGATATTTCCAAGCCTTTATTTGTTATAATTTCGAAGATTATGGCTATACAAACCTTTTTCACAATATTCAAATTTTGAATTTGGGGTTTTCATAAGCTGTAAGCCCATAATCATCAAAATTATAACAAATAAAGGTTCGAAATATTTCATTTAGCATGTAATGAGTCTATATAGGCTATCAGTTTCACCTTTTAAGTTGAATTACTGAAATAAATAAATTTTTGCACGATATTCAAATTTTTCGAGTTTCACCTGTAAGATATACAGGTATTACTCAGAACTCACCCATAATGTCTTTCAAAACCAGTATCACTTTCTTTTTTCTGTGGAAAACGCAAAAGGAGATCTTGATAAAGTGCAACAGTCAAGTTCTACAGTTAAAATCCCATTCAATTTCTCCATAGGGGAATTGACTTTGCATGATAAACCTTTAAAGACAGGACCTACAATGAGCCTAAGAGGTCATTATCGATGGTATGTTTCTGTTAAATTTTTAAATAATCATATTTAACAGTGGAAATTCCTGATGCAAAGTGACATTAACCATGACACAGTAGAGAAATCTCTACCAATCAGAGAATCGCAACAAGCAAATTGTGCCAAAATATCTCTTTAGCTCGCCAACTCCCATAAAGCACTGCATATGATGTGATAGAGTCAGTCTCTTCACACTCTCAAACTACCTAAACATTTGTATGCATATTATTCCCTCAACTTTCCCACAGTCTTGTACCTTTGTCTTTTCGTCCAATTTTCAAATGTTGTGATTCACCTTGTAGATGGTTCGTTTGGTGCATGGCTCATAACTCTTATAACTTATAACTCTTAAACAAAGTTTGGTTACACTTTATTTTTAAGGTGTCATTGTTACAGTGTAATTATATATTGAAGTACTGGGTAATATTAAGTAACTACATGTACTTACTATAGGGATAGGGTAGGATTAGGATTTGGTTGAGGGTTAATTGCATGTAATTGACAGTTCGCAAAGACCCCCCCCCCTTAGTTACTGTCGCTATGTCCGACAAGCTACGCCGCTCTCACGCCACACCATGTTTTCACGCAGAGAAAAATACATCGTGAAGCAGAGAGGAGACTGACACGCTGACAGACAGGACAGACCAGGTTACTTTTGGGTTACTTTTGATATTAAACAAAGTCTCACCTTTCAAATTTGGTCATTTTTTAAAAGAAATTTAAACAATAAATACCGTTTTGTGGCTCTTTAATGTGTCTGACAGATCGCTGCAGACTCAGAGCATCAGTTAAAGCTGCTCGTGAACCGATCATCTCTTCCTTCTAGTTCATTATAGCATCAAATAAACATGAATGAACATAAGGAGGAATGTTGTTTTAACCGCGGAAAGGCGTCAGTACACTCCGCTTTTCAAGTTCAAATCCTCCAATGTTAATCTACTAACTCTCCTGACTGCTTTGTCAGACAAAATGGTGGATGGCGAAGTATGATGGGTCAGATCACCTGTCAATCAAGCTCCCTGCGAAGGGTCAATTATGCATAATTTACTGTTATTACTATGGTAAGTACATGCAACATAATGTAACAAGGACACTGTAAAATAAAATAACTACTCAAAGTTTTTTTTTTTTTAATCCCTATTGGAAAAAATACTTACGGAACTAAAGCCGCTGAAAAAGTGGACTGGCGCTATTGCTCTCTATAGCACAAAATCCTCTGCTCTTTTCCATACAATAAAAGTGAATGATGACCATGTTTGTCAAACATGATTTACAATGAATTTTCAGTGAAATCTATTATACGTCTTGGTTTGGAAAATGGTGCACAAGTCATCTTAACTACTTACATGAAGTTTGCATGGTGTTTTTGGAGCTTTACCACTTATGGTCCCCATCCACTTTCACTGTGTGACGTAACGTTCTGCTAAACTTCTCCTTCAGTTTTCTATGGAAGAAAGAAAGTCATAGGGGTTTGCAACAACACAAGGTTGGGTTAAATTATTTATTTTGATCAGTTTACCAATAACTTCTCATTCCAGGTGAGCATCTCTACCGTAGGCTACGGGGACATGTATCCAGAGACCCTATTGGGGCGGATATTTGCCTTTGGCTGCATTTCCTTTGGGATAATTTTAAATGGCCTTCCAATCTCCCTCCTCTTCAACAAATTCTCAGATTACTACGCCAAACTGAAGTCTCATGAATACACTTCCAACATGAAGAACAGAGGGAAGGTTAACTTCATCCTGAGAGCCAAGAAGAAACTAAAAGAATGTGGCTGCATCGAAACTAATGACACTGTTTCGTAGACATTAGTGAAATTGAATTCCCAAAAATATACACATTATTGTTGGCATTGTAAAGATGTACTGACATTTTTGTCATAATGGGATCATTTTCTAAAAAGCCTCTCATGTAAAAGTGCCAAATGATGAAATTTTCAAACACAAGTTTAAGTAACACTGATTTACAGTAAATGATCCAGTGGGACATACTTGCAGTCTGGTATTCCTCATTTCCTGATCCTTGAGCATTATCAGTTGTTTAGTTTTCATGGCATGAACACATCTTTGGTAATGAAGTTGTACGAACTACAGCAATAAAGTACATTTTAAGGTTTGAAGTACATCATGTTTTGTTTTTTGTAACTCTGTAGTTCTGCTCTTAATTATTTTATGCTTTTCGCCTGGTTACAGAAGCACATTTAGCCACATAACACTGACCTGCATTATCCTTACAGTTGAACGTTCTACCTTGCACGTCCTGATTTTCTACAAACCTAACCCCATAAGTTTATCCCTAAAAATCAGAGGGAAATGATAGTGAATAACACTGATGTAGAAGCACCTAACTTTGTGAGCCTAAACTTGACATAAACTGTTTCCTCAAATCTGATTGGTTGATTGGAATGCTGTTCCAGGATCAATAAAGATGCTGATCTAGAACCATGTTAAACTTGGTAAAATCAGGTTCTGCTTCTAACCTTACCTGCCCTTTTATAACTCGACCTGTCTGACAACCACAATAGAAGATTAATCTAATTTACAAATAGAGTTAATCTAATTTACAAAGTTTCCCTGACGTGTCCAATTGAATTAACACACCGTATTTAGCCTCCAGAGACCTAGCAATTCCTTATTTTGTTCTCAGCAATTTCTCGGAGACCATACAAGCCTTTGGGTTCAGTTTAGGACAAATAGTCACAAAACTTAAGAGTGACATATATATAGTGACTTAATACTCCCACACTGGAAAAAAAAGGTCTCGTCTGGTTTGGTATTGAGTTTACTAAGAATCTCTGAAAAAACATTTTGAGTCTTTTTTTGTGTGGTATAATTCCTGATATCTCTTTGAAATATGAAAATGTTATTCTTGGAACGCATTATGAGAGAGAAGATTCAGATGTTTTTTTATTTGTTCAATCTTGATTTGTTTTTGGCTAAATATTTTGATTTAGAAAGAGTAGAGTAAGCATTTCTTCAATATCTTTCTTGAACTCTATATCTGATTTCTGATTCTTCTAATAAGAAAGATGTGAAAACTGTGAATCTTTATTTTCTTGCTCGCTGGAGTCTAATATATTGTCATTCTGTATATTTTGTTTTCTATAATACCGGTAATAATAATAATGGAGTAGGATTTACTTGAAAAGGGTTAGGAAACCATTTTCACCTCGTTAATTGCTAGTAAATTTCATAAAATATTACAAAAAAAAATCGGCAAGACAAGTAACACATTGAATTAAACGTGGAATTTTGAAGTAGAAATATTGAATTAGTACTCCAAAATTCTTGTTTACCAACGTTAAAAAAAAATGGTTTACACTGCAGTTACAACTTGGCTACTGGCTAATGACAAAAAAAACTCCCCAAGATGTGAGGAAGAAACCTTGACTGGGAGGAACATCCTCTCTCAATATACATTTTAGCAACACATATGTTTATAATGTTACATTCATAAGAAGAATGGCAAACCTCTTTTTCGGACTCGTCGACGACACCGCGGTTGCTCTCCAGGCCTGCAGGTGGCGGTATGAGGTCAGCGAGCTCATAAGCCTCACTTCTTCTCGCTGTGCTCTGCTCTTGCGCTTCTCTGACCTCTGAAGACTGAGTGCGGTCCTGAAGTCTGGCGGAAATGGTTCCTCCAGTGCAAGTGTCGCCGCTGATTAAGGTTTGTCTTTACAAATTCCATCATTCAAGATGCTTATTACTCAATTTAAAAGGAAGAATGGGCGTCTACAACAGGACTATCTTCCCCTCCTTCTGTCAGAGCGGGCTGTGATGTTTTGACGTCTGTTAAAATGGCCGTCACGATATTAACGTTACCTTCCTTCTCTGTTAATAAAAACAAAATTACTGATATTAATGAGATTTATTGTGTCTTTCAGACAGCCAGATGGTCTGCATTGCTTGTTGGCATTATCTATGGAAAGCGCAGATACGGTAAGAACAAGCAAGTTGATCTGAAACAATGAGACCGGTGTTCAAATGACATTCAGTGGACAGAAAAGGACCTTTAAATCATTCATAAAACATTAACAGTGTTTGTTTATATATATATATATATATATATATATATATAATATATATATATATATATATATATATATATATATATACATGCATGCATGCATACACACACACACACACACACACACACACACACACACACACACACACACACACGCACACATGCATACACTCCCTTTTAAACAGATTGCTTGTGGAAGTCACATTGATGTTTTAGAGGTTAATTCTTTCATTTTTAAGCTTATCAACTCTAAAGTACATGTTTCTGTAGGTCTGAACTACATATATTGGTGTAATTAATTAAAATATATACAGGAATGAAAGTTGGTGGCCAAAATGGTGCTGAAAGTAAAAAAATGTGTACACGCTTGATAAAGTTGATAAAGCTTTTCTTTATCTCCAGATAATCTGAAACCAATCGCAGAAGAGGAGAGGAGAATAGAAGAGGAGGAGAAGAAGGTGCGAGAGGAGAAGGAAACGCATTGCTAAACAAATAGCAGAAGGTAAGGTTTCACCTTAACATTTTAATAGTGATTCTTCTGCAAATTCATCAGGTGAATATTGGAATTGCTTGTTCATTTGGTCATCCTGACTTCTTTTTCTTTCTTTTTTTTTGTATTTCAACAGCTAGTGAGGAAACTATCCTGAAGTGAGCGGCCCAAAATGTCGGTTTTATCGTGTCATTGTAAAAAATCTTGTTATCTGACTGGATAACTAATGATGCTAGTATTCTGCTGTTTTGATTTTACAGTGCCCCTTTCACACCTTTCAATGTTTCCTCTAATAGGTTATGCCAGACTAATACCTGTTTTTGTGAAATAATCACTGAGTACATGCAAATATGTGTGTATGACCTTGTATAAATTTTCTCTGATCTGACACTGGTTTGTTCTTTAATTGAAGAATCTTTGATTACAACATGATACAGATGTAGTACATGCAATGTTAAATATACACTGAATCAGAGTTTCACTTTGGTAAACATCCCCACCAATATTTATTAATAAACTGTTCACCCCCTATATATTTTTTTGTTTAATTTTGATGTATAAAAAATAGATATGTCCAGGTGATTCAAAGTATGAACTGAGATGGCAGCATTTTAAATCAAACAATCATTCTTTTGGGAAATCCTGTAAATAAAACTTCAGGTTATTAAAAAAATTAATCATACAGTCAAGGTCCATTCAAACATGAACCAATCTATTTTTATCCCAGATGGCATATGGCTGTGGACTGTCTTTAATGCATACTGAAAAAACAATTATTGTGGCGAGCCCTAATCTGATTGGCTGGCTTTATGCAACTTCAGTTAGTAGCGTGCACAGACTTGTATAAGTCTGCTGGTTAACTAGTTGTTTTCAAGTAGTGTGCTTTACAAACTAGTTAATGTATTTGCCAAAGATAGGTTAATGCTATCAAATATTTGATACTGAAGAGTTTCGTTTGAGGAACTTCATGTTGGTCAACCCAATCTCATCTTGTATTTATGATTGTTTGTTGGGTTAAAATAAGATACTAATTAAACTATAATGTATGTGGACAGTTATTTTAGTGTCATTGAAAGACCGTAGTTTTTTGTTCATATTTTGGTTAGTTCCCCCAACAATGAGAGTTTCGTTCATCTTTAGTACACAAATGAAGATTGCTTTGGATTAATGTCTTTACTAACTTTCTGGGGCTTGAAAGTGGTAGTTGTGTAGCTAACAATGTAGGGCTCAGAAAGCTCCTCAGATTTCATCAAAAAGATCTTTATTTTTTTTCCGAAGATGAACGAAAGCCTTATGGGTTTGGAACGACATGAGGGTGAGTAAATGATGACAATGTTTATTTTAGGGTGAACTATCCCTTTAATTATAATAACCCTGATGGACAGTCAAAAGTCTGGCTGATCAAGACTACCAGTTCTCTGAATATTTCTCTGTGACAGAATATTCTCCATTTCTTCCCCAGTAATCCACGGCTCTCACTCTGTAGTAACCCCTGACCTCCAGACTCTCTGTGCAGGGAAAACACACAAGCCGGTCAATACAATGTGGATCAGTGCTTGAAGTCATGCATTTTTTATTTCAATTGAATTCATACCTGGAGAAAAAGTGAAGTATGTGAAAATAGTGTCTCTGTGATTAATCCTCTGGAAAGTGGTCTCATCTTTGGAAAACTCCACTTCGTATGTCTTTTATACACCTACAAATGGGCATGCAAGTTACATTTATAGTTTGAATGAACTAGTTTGATGAACTGCTGCATTTAAACAGTTCTTACTTTGTGCCGACGCAGTGATCCTTCCAAATGATCAGAACTTGTCCTTTGGTGACGGTGATGAAAAGCACCCCCGTTCACCTGCAGAACGATAACTGCAATATTAAAACCAAACCACAAGGTTTCTAAATCTCTGCATAGATGAACATGCACCTGGAATGCAGAAGTTTTGCAATTATACTTAAATTACAGGTGAAACCTCGAAAAATTTGAATATCGTGCAAAAGTTAATTTATTTCAGTAATTCAACTTAAAAGGTGAAACTAAAATATTATATAGACTCATTACATGCAAAGTGAGATATTTCAAGCTTTTATTTGTTATAATTTTGATGATTATGGCTTACAGCTTATGAAAAACCCCAAATTCAAAATTAGAATATTGTGAAAAGATTTTCATAAGCTGTAAGCCATAATCATCAAAATTATAACAAACAAAGGCTTGAAATATCTCACTTTGCATGTAATGAGTCTATATAATATATTAGTTTCACCTTTTAAGTTGAATTACTGAAATAAATTAACTTTTGCACGATATTCTCATTTTTCCAGTTTCACATGTAATTTCATGCACGGACAGACACAATTTTGGGGCGTAGGTGAACAGCAGATGCTATAAACTCACTCCACATCATGACTTCAACATTACACAATATTAAACTCAAGGGGCAAGGTCCAAAACCTGGAAAATGGTGCCTTACTAAGCTTCATGAGGTGCATCCTGGGATGCTTTTATTTTTTTTTACGTGATTAAAAAGTCTAAAATGTTTAAGGCCAGACAAGTAGTTTGTTAAGGCTTGGTTTGTAGGGAATTACAAACCTGCGCACATATATTCAAATGCGCATAACTATAGAAATAACTCTTAATGCACACGTGAGCGCCATCAGCGTTTCTCACAGGTTCGTGTTTAAAGTCCGTGTAGAGAGAACGGTGTCGTCTTAGCGGCCTTTAATTTATTAACTAATGATCGTTGCGACAGAAGTGAATCAAACAAAACTAACTTTAGCTGGAAAATATCTTTATTCAAGAACCGCTATAAAGCCAAAACAATCTCTGTTACCCTTAAATTATACGTTTATCACTGTAAAGCCGCTTTGAAACAATCTACATTGTTAAAAGCGCTATATAAATGAAGATGACTTGACTTGACTTTTAAAGAGTAATTAATGGAGTTCACATACATAAACATAATTAATATTTGTCTACAAAACTAATTTCAAGTATTTCAGCATCAGCCTTCAGATCAAAATGTTTTCAAAATCATGAGAAACAAATTCAGTTAAGTGTGACTGGTAGTGTAACCTTTTGGTGTCAGACGCAATTTAATAAGAGAGCTGTGATGTCAACGTTATGTCAAGTTGCCACTAACCTGGTTGGGGCTTTTCTTTAGACTGGGCACATACGTGTACAAGCAGCACTGAGGGGACAGGAAGGACTGTCTTCAGCGTCAGAGAGCCATCGGCTGGGACCGGCAGAGGTCCATCAGTTTGTGGGTCCTACGACATACACATTCATTTAAAGACTCCTTTTTTCCCACTATTTATATTTATATAAAATAATAAAGCTGCGAAAGCTGCGAAACCAGCTCATTTTGAAACCATAAAGGTTATGAAGTCGCAATCATATGCTCATTAACATATGGCCAGCCAAACTGTGAAAAAGTATTTTTCTAAGGTGTACAGTAGTGGCCAAAAGTGATGTCCAGCCTAGGAAAATTGAGTTCTTCACTTTTTATTCAAATATTATAAAACATTAGTTAAAGATTTTGTAAGTGTAATTGTGCTTGGAGTCAATGAAACAAGTCACATTTGTACTCAAATTGTATTTTTGGCCACGCAGTCATTCAAAGAAATTATGAACACATTGCAAAACCAAGAGAGAACCAACAAAATATTATTATAAACTGATTATGTTGTAGTCAATGTATGCTTTTTCCAGTGAGCTATGTTTGTTTGTTTATTGCTAATAAAACCTGTAGCGGTAGCGTTTGCCTTTTTTTGTGCTAAATAACTTTGTCAGATAAATACCATAACCAACTTTAGTGTTTTGCTCTGCCCTCATATTTAAAATATTTAAAAAACATAAAATATTTTCCTGATATTTTGATGGTTTAATTGAACTTGTAGGGTCATTAAAAAACAAATAGCCCGTCCCGACATCACTTTTGGCCACTACAGTAAATAAAAAAAGTTTATTTGAGTAGGCTATGTTTTACTGAAAATTACTATTTCAGTTTTTCTACTTCAAAATGTCACATTTAAGTCAGTGTGTTACTTGCCGATTCTTTGTAATTCTTTTGTGATATTCACTAAAAAAGAGTGAAAATAGTTTCTACACACCATTTTTTTCAGTGCATATGAAAAACATACAGAGGTCTTAAAGGCACAGTAGCAAAAACAGTTTTTTTCCAAGAAACCAGTAACATTATAAGCAAACTTCATGGAAGCCATCAATAAAAGTGTGTGTTATGAAGGAGTGTGCATGTGTGCGTGTTGAACCTCTTGGCTCCGCAGTGTTTTGAACTGCTGTGCAGTGGGATAGTCAGGGCTGCCCATGCTCTCCCACAGTTTAAATGGGTTTGTCACGTTATTATCCATGTAGTGTGTCACATACATCAGACCTACAGACACAGACAGGATAGAACTATAAATACAAGCATATACACATATACAATACACATAGTTTCAAAGCAACTTAAAAAAAAATCATGATGTTAATGTTTATAATATCTTAAAGTGGCATTTAGGAGATGAGAGCTGTGCGATAATATAGTTTACATTTTTCAACGATATAAACGATCAAGTTGAGATTTGCTATATAGTATGTCACCCTACATGAGTGTATACTGTATGTATGCGGATAAAGTTGGATGATAATATAGTTACATTTTGTAACCAAAATAAAAAAATCTACTTGCTATATAGTATATATTTAGCTTTACGTGAGTGTACTGTATGTATGCGAATACAGTTAGATATAATATATATACAACTTTATATGTACTGTGCGAGCTGTGCGATAATTTAGTTACATTTTACAATACAAACAATTATGCAGCAAATTAGTATATAATGATTAATGCGAGTATACTGTATAGTATATGTGGGTAAAAATTGGATGTAGCCTACTATATATCAAACTTTTATTATGTATCGCTGGGCGATAATATAGTTTACATTTTCCAAAGATATACAGAATCGAGCAGATATGATTCGCTATATATAGTACATACAGTTTAACGTGAGTGTACTGTATGTATCCAGGTAAGCTTGGATATACTTATAATAGTTGTTTGTAATAATTAGTATTAATTATTAAGTTGTTAATTCATTCAAATTATTAATTCGTTATATGGTGATATTGAGTTATGAAACCTGTGAGGTTTGTTCAATTTGGTGTAGTGACAAGCCTAAGTTCTATTCAATTCTACATTCTTGAGCAACGATAACAGAAATGAACTGTGTTTTTATTGCATAGGGTGGTCTTTTGTGGTTACTGACCCATACGTTGAGGTATTCCAGTGAGGCGCAGGTTGATGATGTCAGCGGTGGAGGAGGTCTGGTTATCTCTGCTGTTATACAGCAGGACGGGTGGTCTGCCAGCTATCGGCTGTGAACCGCACATGAGGGACGTGAACGGTGGCCAACACACCCACGGACGAATTCACAGTCAACACCTCAGCCTGCACCTGAGTCTCACCTGAGAAAAAAGTAAAGAAATATGAGATTATCACAAACTCTCGTAAATGCCACTGTGATGATCTGCAACAAATGCATAATCAACAGCAAAGTCCGACAATTCCGAACAATTATACACTATTTGATATGGCCGTAAACGATTAATCGAATCCAAAATAAAAGTTTGTGTTTACATATTATATGTGTGTGTATTATGTATAATTATTTTGTATATATAAATACACACACATGCATGTATATATTTGAGAAATATTTGCATTCATATACTGCATATTATTTTTATTTTATTTATATTATATATAAATAGAACTATTTAATATATAAATAAAAAAAATTCTTAAATATATACACAAAATAATTATACACAACACACACACATATTTTATGTAAACACAAACTTTTATTTTGGATTCGATTAATCGTGATTAATCGTTTACAGCCCTACTATTTGATATACAGTAGTAGTAGGTGATATAAGCATTTATACCAAATGTATTTATTTTTATTAAACATAATACTGAATTAGGTTAAATATAATATTTTGGTCAATATATCACAATATAGACTTGCGATGCACCGAAATGAAATCTTTACCAAAACACTAAACCTGAAATTAAGTTTTTATTTAGCTGAAAACTAAACTAAAAACTAAAGTTTTGTTTATTTAATTTGGGCAGCTGAACTCTTTATGTTATTCAGGGTGTTGTGTTTTCAGGTGATAAATTAAACAAGTGGTAGTAAAGTTCTTCCTCAAATTTGTGAAGTTTCGCTCCATGGTTTCGGCCCCATCATAAACAATTTTGGCCGAAACTAAAAAATTTTTTTTTAAATATTTTCAGATGGCAAAATTTGGGGTGCATCACTAATATACACATTTTTATAGCAAAGTAATTTAAATATTCGGATGAACAGATGAAACAAGTGAAAATAAAAAAAATTTACATATTTAAGTAACACAACATATAACAAAATATTATACAATTATTATATAAATACTGTATATATAGAATTACAAATTATTTTATATAAATATATTAGTAACACTTTACAATAAGGTTTCATTAGTTAACTACATTAGTTAACATGGACTAAGAATGAACAATACTTCTGTAACATCTAATATATTAATTTTCAATTAATACATTATTAAAATCAAAGGTTATATTTGTTAACATTAATTAATGCACTGTGAACTCCCACGAACAATCAATGAACAGCTGTATTTTTATGAACTAATGTTAACAAAGATGAATAAATACAGTAACAAATGTATTGCTCATTGTTAGTTAATTTTAGTTAATACATTAACTAATGTTAACAAATGAAACCTTATTGTAAAGTGTTACCAATATAGTATATGCAAACATCTTTATATTTATGTTTAAATAGAATATTGAATTATATTAATATTTTGGTCAATATATCACAATATACATATTTTTATAGAAAAGTAATAAAAAAAATGCAGCACTTTTTTAATCTACATGGTATTCTTTATTCTAAGCTTTGAAATGCATTTTCCATGATTCTATAGAACTTCTTTAGCTAATTATACAGTTGAATAATATACTTAACTGTTACATCACCCACTAACACTGATGATTCATTATAAACGTGCATTACCTAACAATGCCAACAGGCCCATCACAGTCAGGACAGGTTTCCGCAGAAACTGCACGTGTGGCGGGTTTGTGTTGTTGATCTGGAATCGAGCGGTGAGCGTTCGCTGGGTAAACGGGTGTGGGTGGTAACTAAGGAAAGCATTGTCGTTGCTAAGCAGCGTGTAGTTGACGGTACTGTTCTGGTCAGCGATGAGCAGGTTCTGATGCTGTGAGATGATCTACAACACACCAGAGGCATGAACGGAGACTGTTATACTGTAAGCTTTAACGAATCATGCAAAGGAATGCAAATCACTTAAGAAATAAAAATAAATATTGTGTCTTTAGGTTTGAGGTAGGGCTGCACAATTAGCTGTAAAAAGTTTAATTGTGATTTTTCTGAAAATAGAGATATACAGTATACAGAAAATATATATATAATAAAATGTATGATAATCATAATAAAATAATTATTAACAACTATTAGTTAGTTACCTCATGATTTCTGTTTTATTTTGATTAATTGTGCATTCCTACTATTAGTTACTGGCCACTTAAAATTATCATCTGTCTTGCACCAACTTTCTGTTTTAATAGGAAATACATCAACTGAGGAAAGACTATTTTATTTGTCAAACTATTTAAAGTAGTTTTTGCTATTAAGGAATGGGCTCAGGAGATTTTGATTGGCTGAATTCTGCTTCAGGTCCAGGATGTTGAAAGGAATATATCCTCATTTAAATCATCATGTCCTACTGATCACAGAAAAACCCAGCTGGTGAAATGAGATACTAGAGCGAGAACAGAGAAACACAGCACTCTCGTGTACCTTCACCACCATGGCTGCGTAGGTGACATCCGCTCTCCAGGTGAGCGGTTTGTTCCAGCCAACCAGCGGATCAGCCTCGTCATTGTAGATCGGCACAGAACCAAACTGTGGAAACCGTTGCTGGATCTCGCGGACAGTGGCCACTTCCTGCTGCAGGATGGGCAGCGAGCTTCCACCTCCCTGAAAAACAAAGAAATACATACTACAATAAACTAATTACTCATTTATATTTATTGTACAAATTTATCTGAAGCAACTTGCAATAGACTTACAGGTGAAACTCGAAAAATTATAATATCGTGCAAAAGTTCATTTATTTCAGTAATTCAACTTACAAGGTGAAACTAATATATTATATAGACTCATTACATGCAAAGCGAGATATTTCAAGCCTTCATTTGTTATAATTTTGATGATTATGGCTTACAGCTTATTAAAACCTTTTCACAATATTCTAAATTTGAATTTGGGGTTTTCATATTCATATAACAAATAAAGCCTTGAAATATCTCACTTTGCATGTAATGAATCTATATAATATATTAGTTTCACCTTGTAAGTTGAATTACTGAAATAAATGAACTTTTGCACGATATTATAATTTTTCGAGTTTTTCTTATTTATGTGGTGAAAAGCAGTAAATTACTGTAAATTATCCCTTAAATGCCCGTCTTATTAGAACTTGTTCATTCATTCTAGGCTCAAAGCTGTTTGCAAGGAACCGTTTTTCTTTGTGCTTGATGAGATGATAAAATATTTCCACTCAAATCAATATTTCTTGTCTGATTATTTATTTATGTGGCAAGCAGCCATGTAATGCGCGTATCTGGGTCCCGATCATGCTGTCAGAGTTTATTTTGCGGCTGGATGTACATTATCCCTTACTTATCAATCATAAACTGTCATGTACCTTCTTGTGTAGTGCGATGTAGTCTAGCCGTACGCCGGTCTCTCCAGTAAAGTAGTTTGTGCCATTGTAACAGTGCTGCAGCATCTCCCAGCAGTACGGCGAGCGGGGAGGAGAATGACAGGAGTCTCCCGGACCCCCGAACTTCAAGACTGGACTCGCTGCACGAAGGCCCTCAGAGCAGGCATCGTAATAGTTTAGAAACCCTGGAGGAGTGGAGCAGGAAAAATTCACTGTCACCACAATGAGGCTGGTAGATTGCCCTCAGCAAAACCACTCATTCTTCTATACGGCAGCATTAAATTAAAACTTGTCAGACACTTTCTTGTTTTGTCCACACCACAAAGGCGCATTATTTCTGTGCTCGAGAACAACATGTGGAGAAATACAACACATAAACATAGACCATGCTATATAAATCCAGAGGACTTATATTGCAGCATTTCTTGTCACTTTATATGACGAACAGATTGAATTGAGGCTTTTTATTCACATATAAACATTGTTTAGTGAACATAAACAGGAGCTCAACCAAATCTGCTTGACGCACGAGAACAAACTGAAGCTCAAACGTGATGCGTAACACTAGAATGAATCTCATTGGTTCTTACACGTCAAGCGAACAGGCTTGAGCTTCCGTTTACCACAACTGATGTGTGAGTTGATGAATGTTTAGATGTGAATAAAAGCCTAAATTCAATCTGTTCATCACATAAAGTGATCAAGTCTCTTCAGAAAATTTGGACTAAACCGCTCAATTCATATGGATTAGTTTTACAATATCTTTTCGAACATTTTGAAGCATCAAAGTGGTAGTAACTTGTGTAGCTGTCAATGGAGGGACAGAAAGCTCTCAGATTTCATGAAAAAAAAACTTCATTTGTGCTCAGAAGATGAACGAAAGTCTTATGGGTTTGGAACGACATGAGGGTGAGTAAATGATGACAGAATTTTCATTTTTGGGTGAACTAACCCTTTATGGCTGCTCATATACAAATTTCCCCAAAATACAGCCATAAACATAGACCCTGGTTCATTTGGTGCAAATTACATATGTCTATTTCAACATCTCCCCTCTGCACGACTTCCAAAAAATATAGCTGCAATTACAGGGTCTGAGGTTATATACCCACAAGACACGGTCCCAATGGATCTCAAGACAATTTTAAAAGTTGGGCAACTTGGGACTATTATTAACTTGCAGCAATCATTGCGGGATGTACAAAGAACAGAGCCAGATATGCAATGCAATGTGCATGACTGTCAGAAGACTAATGAAAATAAATGCTGCTAAAAATATAAAAAATAAAATAAAAATACAAGGATACAAGAATCTAGGAACATTTTGTTTCTAGTCCATTTGGATCAAAACTTATCAGCAGAAATTACAGTGTTTTGGCTCAGACGACAAAACATATATATTAGACTGTACCTTGGATTGACACAGTGATGTTGTCAAAGTCGTGGTTGTTCGGCTCATTCCACGTCTCGAAGTTCCACTGAGAGACAAAGCTGAGGCCGTATTTCCCTGCAGGAACAAACACAGCTCTGTGGTAAGAGATCTGGGCTGGAAAACACAAGGTTCAAACTGCACAACAAGTGCTTCGTGATCCATCATCACTATCTAAGACATTACAACTTCACTCTCACACTCACCTATGTATCTTTTGGCGATCAAATAGACCAAATTTCTCCATTCAGTAACTTGTCTTTTGTCTTCGAAGTTGCTGAAGGTGTTGGACACACTGCCCATCAGTTCAAACCCTTTAAAAAGAAGCAATCCTCTTTGACACAATGGCAAACCCTATTGGCAGCAGCCTTATCCTACATTAGCACAGCACAGATTTGACAGTAATATTCAGAATTTGAAAAGTCCTGCTTAGTCAAGAAATAATGCAGAACTTCGACCAGGACAGGAAAGCCAGTAGAAGATTAATATTTCCTGATTACATTGCATTACATACCCGGCTGCAGTCCATTCTGCCAGAGAAGGTCAATCAGCTGGTCTAAGTGAGTGAAGTTGTAGTGATATTCTCCACTGTTAACTCTACACAAACATCAGAAATAAAAAAAAGATGAGTACTACAGTACACTAGTTTGCATGGAGATGCATGGAGAATATAAAAAAATGCATTTAGGTAAAGATTATTTGTTGATGCACAAACAGAAAAGTAGATAGTATTTCAAAAGCAGATTAAGGAGATTATGAGAGACATAAGAAGTTTTATAGCATTTAGATTTTATGCATTTATGCATGTGATACAATGTACTTCATCCTCTGAAAACTAATGAAATCTTGGTAACACTTTACAATAATTAAACATTAATTATATTATTTAACATTAACTAACAATGAACAATACTTCTACAGCATTTATTAATCTTAATCAATGATAATTGCAATATTTACGAATACATTTTTAAAGTTTAAAATTGTTTGCACTGTGAACAAACATGAAGAAACAATGCCCAGTTCAATTTTAACGACCTAACGTTAAAAAAAGATGCTTTAAGAATGTATTGCTCAAGTTCATTTTAGCTAATGCATTAACAAACTTTAACAAATATTGTGACATCTGCACGATAAATGCTTGATAACGTAAATATTGCACCTTAAACATTAACTGTAAATCATTTGAATTTTATCTTAAACCTTTGAATTCAAATTTGACCCAGATGTTTTTAGACACACAAAAAAAATTTGAGCTTACTAGTGAGGTTAAATATTTTTAATGAGAGAGACTTGCATATGCATGTTACATATTATTATCAGTCTTAATGTTTGCATATTTACATACACAAACTAAGTAGGCCTATGTTATATATGAAAATGTTTCACATTCACCAAACAGAAGACGTGAAAGTCTGACTCTGGAATATGGAGTAACTGACCGTGCGGACACCAGCTCCAGCATCCAGTGTATCCGCACGTGCTGGATTCCTCTGTGTGGCACAGAGCCGATCAACGCCAGATTTATCTGCTGGTCTGGACTGAGATCGTACAGGTGTGCATCAGTGTGTGGCTCTGGAGGGCTGCAAACACAGGACACAAAGGTGAACGGTGTGCTTATTCATATTTACCCTCTAAATCAAATGTTTTCCTGGAAATGATGGGGTAGATCTCACTAACAAAAGAGTACACAAATCATAATGGTATTATCACACTTCATTTATTCATTCATTCTTTCTTTCATTTATTTGTTAAATAAGGTAACAGTTTGGGCGTGTACCATAGTACTACTAGTTTTCTACTTCTTTGTGTGTGTTTTTTTAGTATAATGTAAACACTGTGATGTATGAATATGTAATCATGCAGTGCTATGGTTTGCCTTAAAGTGGCAGTATTATTAAGTAAAGTGATTATATCAGAAGGTAATACCATAATAATTAATATACCATGCATGCATGGTATTTAAAATAATGGCAATTAATATACCATGGTATTTAAATGGCAATCCAATGTCCAAAAGTAGTACCATGGTACTCTTTTGCCGTAATATCATGTTATACTTGCTGCACACCACCATATTATTAGTAAAGTTTAGTGTTCAACGTTACAGATTTATCCTACCAGAATCCAGTGCTTCTCCAAAAGTGCTTCAAGTTTCGTAGCCGCTTGTCAACATTCACTTCAACCTCCACAGATGAAGATATAACAGACTGCAGCTGTTTTATCATCAGGACTGATATAAACACTGTCCATGTGAACGAACTGTGTTTACATCTATGCATGCTGCTGACGTCACCTGTAAACACGTACACGGTCACTTTACGTGTCTTTCACTTAACAACTTCAGAGACATATTATCTTATGTTTAAAATTTCAGAAATCGTATTCGGTGACGTTAAAAAAAATATTTCCCCCAACTTCTGTGCTCATACGAGTCTCCATCTGCTCTCTTCAGAAAAGTTGGTGCGCTGACGTCATTGACCTGCGACTTGTGTTTTTTGTGGCGACAGCTGAATGTCGCAGTCTACTGGTCTAAATGTGAACTTTTTTAGATCTACACTGCATTTTTATGAGCCTATAGTACAGTATAATATATAGTATAGTGTGTAGTGGCAATTTTAATCTTTTATTTCTTATTTTGTTTTCTCAATGATTTAACAAATGAATGACATGTGTTCTGTATTTTGAGTTTTCCTGTTGTAACGTGTATACAGCTGTGTGTGAGAGAGACACTGAGACAGAGGTGAGAAGATCCCCGGGCTAGGGAGGGGTTAAGGCAACCATGGGGGTTCCTTAGGCTTAGTTCTTTGTGTTTGGGGTGGGTGCTTTGATGAGAACATTATAAAACTACCAGCCAAACACCTCTCTCTGGGTCTCACTCTGCCCTGCAGCTGGACTGTAAGGATGGATGGGAACTATTCTTGCAAGAATCAAATATATTTTCTTTTAAAGACAAAACAATCTTGATGTTTCTTATGCCTGGGATGCTGTGTTTGTTAAGTATTGTTTTTTGCCACAACAAGTGACAATATAGTAGCCCAAACAATATACACACTCAAAGCTAAATGTTCAAATATCCTTGTGTCCTAATGTAAAACTGTATGCAAAAAAAAGGTTGTTAAACAAAATTTTACTTTATTTTATCAGTCTTTTTTCTTTTCTTTTTACATGACGTGTATTATTTGTCACATTTGTGTGTGTGTGTGTGTGTGGGCCCAATTAAGGTGATTACCTGTTTATATTTAAAGTTGACTTTACACTAGATTGGTATTGTGCCTGATGAAGGTCGAAACGTTGGGCTATTAATAAATTCATTTGGAGCAGCTATTTTCAGTGCGCGGACTTCACGCTTATTTTTTCTGGGTGTTTGGAATGTGCACAGTAGTTTTGTATTTTTGACCATCTAGAACAAGCCAAAAATATAAAACTACAGCTACAACATAAAACAGAAGAATAACTTGATTTTTTTAACTGATAATCCTTTATTTTAGTTAATTATCTGATGGTGGCTGCTTTGTCACATAAACCTGGATATTCTAAATAAATATAATAATACATGTTTTTTTAGCAATACACATTTTTTATATTTCCATTTTCTACTGTAATTTCTGATTTACAAATTAGCCTTTTCATGTCTAATCATTTGGCTCAAAAATGTTCACATAATGTGATTGCTAGTGTTAAATAAAGTTAAGTAGCGTATTAAAACATATTGCATTTACATTCATGATGATGTGTATTGTTTATATTTTTTAAACATTGTACTGTTTTGCATATTGCATTGTTATGTTTTATGAAATACGTAGCCTCCTATGGACAAGTGTTGCAAATTAGCAGTCTTGCTATAACACTAAAAAACAATGTATCTGGTGCGTCCAATGCTGTTGTTAATGTCCATATCAAATAAATAAATAAATAAATAAAAATGCCTACCGGTAAAAGGAAAAATAAAAACTTGAGTCCATTTTATTTTAATGGAGATTTCCAATGACTTGAGGTGGTGTTTAACTAGTAGTCACTAAGATTTTAAATTTTAGACATCTAATTCATCAGTTTAAACAAAGATATTAAGCAGCACAGCTGTTTTCAACATTGATAATAAAATGTTTTTTTTTTGTGTGCAGAAAATCCTCATATTAGAATGATTTCTGAAGGATCATGTGACACTGAAGACTGGAGTAATGATGCTTTGACATCACAGGAATAAATTACATTTTAACATGTATTAAAATAGAAAACCGCTATTATAATTTGTATTAATATCTCACAATATTACTGTTTTCTTACAGTCATGGTTCATTATTTTTACTCCCCATTGCAATTTCAGCTAGTAATGCTGAGACTAAATATAATGAAGGTAATACCATTTCATATGAATAAACAATCAAAAGCGAGTCATATGAATGAGTCCTGTTGATGAGATTTATTTAAAAGAAATGAACAGACTCAAAAAAAAAAGTTCCATTAAAATACAACTCAAATAGCATTGTTAAACAGTCAGTTTTACATGTTTTCTTTATACTACCTGTACATTAGACTTCACAATTGCAACTATTTTCAAATAACTTAAGTAACTTGTTTTTAAAAGTGCAAATTCATAATTCATACATGGGAATTCCATGGGTAAGACGTGGGTACATGGGAAAGTTCACATTTCCTTTGTGCAACGAGAGTGAGAAAGAATGAGTGAGCGCGTGAGTGAGTGGGTGAGTGTAGAAACGCAGTGTGCTGACTATGACTTCTGCTCTGCTCCTGTGGAGGACTGAGGCGTGCTGTCCGGCTTTAATATCTGATAAGTGATGAGATACTCTGGATAGGCCTGGAAAACAACAACAACAACAAAACACATTAGGGTCATTCACACAGAACATGTTTTTTTCACTCCACTGCGTTACTTTTCCATTGTTTTTCAATGTAAACGTGCTAGTCGGACGTGTCAAACCATTATATTCGCATCTTTTGCGGCATCTCACGCATGACACGCCATTCTAAAGACAGAGCTCACGTTAAAACAAGTTAAACTTTTTAAAAAGGCGTCTCTAGACTAGGGCTGTCACTTTTGTGAAAAAATCCTGTTCGATTTTTGAGACCTAAGTGTTCATTGAATCGATTGTAAAATCGATTTTCCATGTCTAAAGACGTTTCCATTTTCCAACCAAATATAGGCAAATCCACGGACAACTAACAGGCATTAGGACGAGCGTAAAGAGGGCGCTTGAGATGCGCACAAGTCAGCAATATTTCTGATGATTTATTGGCGTGAAGTTTCGTGCACAATGACAAACAGGAGTGCAACATTCAGGGATTGAAATTAACACCCGCCAATCCGCCAAATGCGGGTAAAAATTAACTTTGGTGGGTAACGCTGTCAAATCACCAGCCAATTTGGCGTGTTTCTATGTTTACTCACTTTGCTGGGGAAGTTCGTGTAGCCAAATCTGCGCGGATTTAGCGCAAATATGCAACTCGTGAGTCATCATGATATATTAAATACAGCGTATTGTGCAGAATCTGCGCATTTCTGGCTTACTTAAACACACACGTCACTAAGCAACAAAAAACGGTGCGCTTGCTCACTTGCATTGAAGTAATAGCGAATATTAAAAAGCATTTGGTTAACAGAAAATACATTGTTATTTTCCAACATCCTACATGTTCTGTGTATTGTATTGATATGTCCACCTCAGAGCCTGATCTACTTGTGGTGATATTCGGATTCTCAGATAACATTACTTTTAAAAAAATCTCAACAACAGTTGTTGTCTTATGGACTTCTTATTGCAAAGAAACTAATACTTAAGGTTTGGAAGAACATCAAAGTCCCCACTGTTAAAATTTGGTTGGATGAAATGGTTAGGTTAGTACATCTGGAAAGAATTAGTTTTTCTTTATCAAACAGACTGGACCAGTTTGATAAGATTTGGTCTTCCTTTCTCCGCTACCTCGATAGCATAGTTTAAGTTGGCGTGTTTAAGTAGGCTAAGTGTGTAGCACTGATTGTCCCATTAGTGTGATATGACTTATGTTCCTAGGGCGGGGTGGGTGGTAATGGGAATTGTTCTTCCTTTCTTGTTTATTGTGTCTTGCTTTTATTTTATTATTTTATTTGTTTCCTATGTTTATAATGAGGAATAAAATAAAATAAAAAGCGATGTAACAATGATTGTTAAATTGCTGGATTCCCTAATAAAAACTTTGTTTTTTTTTTAAGCGTTCTGTTTGACTGTGAACCGGCCCTAACACACTACGGTTACACTAAAGGCCAACAAAATCTGGGCAAAATGAAGCAACTTATCAAAGCAAACTTTCCAGAACAGTTTGCCTAGGCTGTTAAACAACTTGGAACTATCATTGGTCTTTGGCGTACCTGTTCTCCGCGGTAGATGACATACTCCGCGTAGGCCAGGCCGTTGACGCTGGGACGGCCGATCACAGAGTGATGTCCAGGGGGAGCGTGGGCCATCTTCATGGCGCTGAACTGCAGAAAGGACTTTCCCAATGTCACACGACAGAACAACATTTGCCTGTGGGAAATCACATCAACACGTGAACATGAAAAACATCCACTCGTGCATATGTTAATGTTGTATGAGGTGTGATCATGTACCTGTGGCACACGTAACAGGAACGGTCTTTGTGAGTGGGGCAGCCGGTGCCGCCCCCGATGCCATAGACGTACTGGTTACTCTTAGAGGAGTTCTCTGCAAAATATATGCCAGCTCCAAACATGCCACCAATATATGCATGCCGCTCATCGAATCCTTTATGGATGATGGCGTTTATGAACGGAGATCCTGAAAAAACAAAACACGCTTAGGATTATGATAAGGAAAACAACTAAATTAATATCAACTCAAAGCAAAATGCAATTCATGGCTACAGATAGCAGTGATACATTTACAGCACATTTCAAAGACAGAAAGTTTTAACTTGAACTTTGAAGGTCATTTGGTATTAATAATTTAATTTGTATAGGCAGACGAAAAGGTTCGTGGTCTTATAAGGGATAAAAATAATGGCCTACCAAACTAATTCATTAACAATAAGCAGCTCAAACAGAGCATGGTCGGTACAATTTTTAAAATGTTGTTGTAAGAAGTCTATTCAAAGCTGAATTTATTTGATCAAAAATACAGTAAAAACAGTAATATTTAGATTTTTTTTTTACTATTTAAATGTATTGTATTTCAATATATATATATATATATATATATATAAAAATTATCCCTGAGATGCAAAGTTGAATTTTCAGCAGCAGTCAGTGTCATTACATTAATGTTGAAAATAGTTATGCTGCATGACTTTTTTCTTTCTTTAGATGAATAGAAAATTCAAAAGAATTGAATGGGCATATATATATATATATATATATATATAGCATTTAAAAAAATTATTGGGGCAAAAAGATCAATCTCAGAATAGACCATTTTCTTTGTGTAATATATTGGGTATATAAATGAGCCCTATAATTTATGCACTAAATATAAAAACTGGAAAAAAAATTTTGCTTATAAATATACAATTGTTTTTTTTTATTCTTTACGTTTAATTTGTCTAAACATGCGCTTACCGTGAAACAGCATTCGCTCATTGTGGTGGTTGTGATTCTCGTCTGCAATCTCTTTCTGCCTGTGTGTATATCGCTCTCTCAGTTTCTTATTCACCACCTTCTGGATCTACGTGACAACTTCAGTTAGATTTTGCTCAAGCGTAAAACAGACACAGATACAGTGATTCACCCAAAATTTTAAATTCTGTCATTTACTCTTCCTCATTCGTCGTTCTAATAAGACTTTCGGTCATCTTTGGAACACAAATGATCAGCAAACAATGTTTACAGCATTCAAATATGGTCAAGCATGAGAACCAATGAGGTTCATTCTCGTGTTACGCAGCATGTTTGAGCTTCTGCAAGAACCAATGAGGTTTGTTCACGTGCAACAAGCAAATATAGTTGAGCTTGATTTTATGTTTGCTGATCAATGTTTATACAATATGTGAATAAAAGCCTAAATTAAATCATATAAAGCGATCATGTCTCTTCAGAAGACTTGGGATTAAACCAATAAATTTTTTTTTTTTTACGATCTCTTCATAACCGTCAGAGCTTTGGGTGGATAGACTTTCAATGGAAAGAAAGAAATCTCTCTGATTTCATAAAAAAATAACTTGTGTTCCAGAGAACAACAAGTCTTATGGGTCTAGAACGACATGAGGATGACAGAATTTTCAATTTTGGGTAAACTAAGCCTTTAAGATGTTTCTATATTAAAAAAAGATCATACAATATGTTTATGTAATACTCTTTTGGACAGCAATACCTAGATAGATCAGTTAAATATCACTAATGTTGAATACATTTGGTGTGCTTTTACCTTGAGGACATTATATCGACTGAAAACGCCACCTGCGTTTCCTCCATCCCTGTGCTCACGAATTGTGCTTTGCATCTGTGACCAAAAAACAAACACCAAACAGCCATCACACAGAGCCCAAGCACACGGCTATTTGAAACAGCCCCGAAGTGTTCATGTTTTACCTCTTCCTCAACGGACTGAAACTCTTTATCATCCACAGCCAGGTCAATCAAAACTGTGCCCTGATTGGTGCAGTGGAAGGTCAGGTATGGGTTGGCACCTGCGGCGTTGACAGATAACAAGATTTAAATCTAATAAAAATATACCCATGCAAGCAGGAGCAGCAGAACTGATGTTTTATGAGACAGACACTCACCCTGCTGACCTCCCAGAAGCCTCTCAATGCCTTTGATGAGTTTGTGACGGTGTCCGTAAGCGTTGATGCCGATCTCCTTGAGCTCCTCGTGACCCATGTCAGCCAACACGTCCAGAGTGATCTAATGGAAAATGGACAAACACGATGAAACGTTGCACTAGAAGAAATAAAAAAAGTTAAAAGATGTCTCTGTCTTTCTCACCTGTTCTCTCTCGAAGATATCCCTCAAGTGTTCAAGCCCAAGACTCTTCAGGAATTGTGAGATGTTCATATCTAGGACAGCTATGGTACAAAAACACATTTTAACAAAATAAAAATTACAAAAATGTAGAATTTTACTAATAGAAAGTACATTTGTGTGTGTAAATCTTCAGTGTATTCTGATTCCTGAATGAAGACTTGAGGCAGTTCTATTGTTTCTTTTCACAACATCATCTTTCTCACCATCTCCTTCCTTCCGCTCATTTCCGGCGGCTCCATCAGCAGGTCCGGTGGCTCCTCCACTGGCCCCGTCGCAGAGGGGCCCGGCCAGGTTGTCGATGCTGGAGGCGGCGGAGAGGCAGGAGGGTGTGGAGGCGGGTGATATCAGAGCGGCGCTGAGGACGGTGGCCTGCGGTTTGAAACAGCTGGGAAGAGCATCAGGAGGCATCGCGTCCATCAGCAGCGCGCGGATGTCATCGGCCTGATAAACACAGAGGAATGAACTTGATCAGCACCTTACTAGTGAACACGAAATCCAAAAATCAACCGTTTTTTACAACAGGTTTCTGGTCATATTGTGCATTATTCATCTGTGTAATAATGTTGGTAACACTTTACAATAAGGTTATATTTGGTAACAGTAGTTAACTATAGCAAACATGAATTAATAATGAAGAACACATCTACAGCATTAGTTTATCTTAGTTAATGTTGATATCAACACTTTCTAATACATTTTAAACTCATATCTGTTAACATTAGTGAATGCACTGTGAACTAACATGAACAATCAATGAAGAATTATATATTTTTTAACTAACATTAACAAATGAATAAATGCTGTAAAAAATTATTACTCATTGTTATTTCTTGTTAGCTAATGCATTTCCTAATGTTAATGAATTGTACTTTACTGTAAAGTGTTATGTTTTTACAATCTTCATTATGAATATTGTTGGCTTTTTGACTAATTGCTTTTGTTCCTCTTTTGCAAGTTGTGTCTGCTGGATAAAAGAGTCTGCTAAATGCAAAAAATTGTGTGTTAAAGTAAAAAAAAATCTCCACCACTGAAACAACCTTATTTCTGTTTACATAAGTGGAGAAAATAACATTGACCAATAATATTGCAGCCTAATTTTCCACAATTCAATCAAATCTGTTATTCACATGTTATTTCAGAAACATGTCATATGTAGAAGTTTATTTTAGAAGTAAATTTTCACAAAGCATTTGCACAATTGCCTGTTAAATTACTCATTTGAAAGTCTAAATGCATACATTTTCACTTTCCTTTAACATTTTCTTTGCAAATTGCAATTTTAGTTTGGAAGTTTATCTTCCAGGATCAATCTCTTATTTTAAAGTCAAGTCAACATTGATCTTTTCTTAACTAGAGTATTATCTAATATTATCTAATAGGGTAGTTTACCGTGGCCAGGTCCAGAGCGGTCTGTCCCTCCTGGTTCTTCATGGTGGGGTCAGCGCCGTGTGCCAGTAGCAGTGCACACAGCTGTGTACGGCCCTTCTGTGCAGCCTCGTGCAGCGGAGTGAACGCCCACTTATCTGTCGCATTCACGCACGTGTTAAACTTGATCAGGAGGGCGGCGATATCCACATGCTGGACAGAACGAGAGAGAAGGCAGTTATATATAAAGTGTCATGATTCCACCACAATATTGCTGTTCAGCACTGGGTACAAATTCACATGATCAGGGCTTGACATTAACACCCGCCAATCCGCTAAATGTGGGTGTATTTCAGCAGTGGTGTGTAACGCAGTCACTCCTACTAGCCACTTTAGCGGGTTGAATTTTATATAGAATATATACATTTTTCAATTGTAGTTTTTAAAAAGGCATCTGAAATAATAAATGAAGTGCAATGTAGTGTTGTCAAAGATATAGATTCTTCTAAACATACTGATACTGAAATATCCAAAACAATTCGAATACATATTTTCCACAGACCAGATACACAATATCAGCTGCGCTCTCTCTCTCTTTCTCTCTCATCTCTCCGACAGTGAGTTACACACAAATCCGCCTCTCCTCACTCACTCGTTTCATTTGCTCCGGATGAATATTGTTGGTGTTACCTGCTTGAATTTCGGCGTGGGATTGCACGTATTGCACATAATTTTACTCATTCCCGCAGATTTTGTGCTCACACCCAAAGTGCAGCACATAAAGCCGCCTCTCAGTGCAAAATTTAGTTATTTTGAGCAGCTTCTTGCACTTAAACAGTCAAATACACACACAATAATGTCAAAATGCAAATGTCAAGCCCTGTATATGATCTACTGCTAGACAGACCAATCACCTAATATTTAGCAATTTGCAAATATGTGCATTTGCTAATAATTGTGTGCACATTTAGAGAACTTCATAGTGCTGAAGTTTTCTGTTTTCACAAATAATATGAGTAAATACATAATATTGTTAAATGCTTAATGAAAATGTGAGAATATTGTATAAAATTGTACATTTTTGTGCAATTCTAAGCAATCTCATATCTTATTATTAAATTAAATTGTAATATATATAGGTATCACATGCACTACTGTTCTCTACTGTCTTTGGAGTCAGTAAGATTTTGAAAGAAATTATTACTTGTATTTAGGGCTGCACGATTCTTGCTAAAATGTGAATCACGATTTTTCTCCATGGGAATTGAGTTCACGATTCTCTTACACGATTCTCATTTTTTTCAACCAAAATTTATTTCACTCAAGTACAAAAAAACACAGGACATTCAGTATAATAAAGTGCAGGTCTGCAGGAGTAACAAAAAATCATCTCTACTCTCTTTTCTTTATTTTAGACCCCTTAAAGAAAATAATTCGTTCATATTATTATGGGCTCATCTGATTTTTTGTACATAGCCTATTTGTTAGGATTTTAATATCATAATGATTAGGCTAATAAATGCATGCACAATTATTTGTGAACTTTTTTTTTGAACAAATGCCTTTCAACTTGTGTGAAAAATTCAGAATTAAATTAATGTGCAGAAATTTGTACAAATAGAGAGTAGGCTATGTAGGCCTACTATAGGCCTACTGTTGTAGCCATTAAAAAAAGCGCGTTTCATATTTGTTAAAATATTATAGCTAATGTTATTTATTTTTTTCCATTTATGTTGATTTATGAAAAGTGAACAGCACGACCGAGTAAGATAGATGCGCAATATGAGACATGGAGCGGGTCAGACATGATTTTGACCGTTGAAGTTGTTATAGAAAGCCTTTCTTTAAAGTGAATTTCGTTTTGCATAAATAGTATCTTAATTTTAATCCATTTTTCATCAACCAATTGCCTGTATTGAATGAATAGGCCGACGAAACAAATATAACGGAGGCGCCCGCGCGCTCACTTCCATTGCACGTAAACTAGAGCACATCCTAACTTAACGAAACTCAGTGTATGCCTCACACAGACATGACAAATACATCAAATACACAAAGCTTGAAATGTCTTTAAACGAAATAATTCAAAAAGAAAAAAGAAAAAGGCTACTCTCTGATTATGTAATCCATTATTAGGCTTATTTATGTGCATTTCTCTCTATATGCGCGTTCACACGGAGATGGCGATCGTCAACTTCATCTTTGCAGCCGAGTCGACACTTTTAGAGAAAACACTTTTTTATTAATAAAAATCAATACACGTGTCACCGGATTTACAGATGCACGCACACATATTATTTCGATATAACGAGATATTGTGTTGAAATAACATTATTATTAATAATAGCCTACATCTTTTAGAATAGGCCTATTTGATTGAATGCTGAATGTTGCGCTTGTTCAATTTAATAAAAGTAAAACTTTAATTGTGATCATTAACATAACTGAATATTAAATATTTAGTGACCAAGTTTTGCGCAGCTCCCCGTCAATGATCTAGCAGCACCCACTCAGCACATGCTGTCCCTGCAGAGAAGCTACGTAGGCAGTGTAAATTTTTTTTTTTGTGAATCGCCATCATTAAGAAATGAGATTGCATTTATGTTTGAATCGAGATCGTGATTTTTTTTCGATTAATCGTGCAGCCCTATTTGTATTCAGTATTAATGCATTAAACAAAGGTGACAGTAAAAACATTTTTAATGTTACAAATGGTTCCTATTTTAAATAAATTCAGTTCTATTGAACTTTCTATTCCTTAATGCATCCTGAAACACAAATGTATCACCGTTTCCACAAAAATATTAAGCAGCACAACTGTTCTCAACATACTGATCATAATAATAAATGTTTCTTGAGCAGCAAATCAGCATATTAGAATGATTTCTGAAAGTGACACTGAAGACTGGTGTATGTATTGTACAAAACCAATCCTTTAAAGATAAAGTCATTTATGCAGACTAAACTTCCCACAGCCTGATTGCTCACCCCATATGAAGCAGCGTTATGCAGAGGGATCAGTCCTCCTTTATCCTGAGCGTTCACATCCGCTCCGTGCTCCAGGAGATACTCGGCCACCTCCAGGTTATTGTAACCAGCTGAATACATTTAAAAATGAATTACTTCATCATTAAAACAGCAGACAGACGAGATGAATATGTGTTCAATGTGAGAACACACGTTACCTGCCAGGTGCAGTGGTGTGGAGTTCCTGCCCTGTGTGTCTCTGCAGTTGATGTTCTCAGGACTGCAGAGTTTCTGCACGCGAGCTAAACAGCCCTTCTTGGCGGCATCCAGCAGAGCAGCGTCTCCACGCAGAAGGTCCTGGATGTCCGTGTCTCCGTCCTTCACCATGTCCAGAGCCATGTTGCCATCGCGGTTCTTCTTAGATGGGTCAGCGCCATGCTAAAGAGAGAGTAGATATGATTTAAGATTGCAAAAAAAGGCAAAACATCATTTTAAAGTTGATGCTAAAGGCACAATTTCACCTTTAACATAGACTTTAAGTGAGGAAAAAGTAGCATGCACGTAAAATGACTGGTGAATGGTTTAATTGGATTGAATCTAAATGGCAGCTAAAATGTTTAATGAGATTCTCAACAAGAAAATTCTTAGTGAACAAATATGTTCAAATCTTAATTTGTTTTTAACCGATATTTTTAGAATACTTTTTTTAATAATAAAAACTATAATATATTTAAGTATTTATATATATATATATATAGATATATATTAAAATATCATATATACTACAATATTTATACACTTTATACATTCCAAAAAATATATTTAAATATATTTTTAAAAAAAAACATTTACACACACACTGGATAATACTATATTAATTCTATTATATTATATTAATATATACGCATAAGATACGAACATTTTTGTTGTTTATTCAATAGTATTTGTGAGCAGAAAGTGAAATGTAGAGTGTGGCATAATAATAAGTGAGCATCTCAACGATATGAAAATACAAAATTCCCACGCAATCATGATATTCATAATGAGGCCAACATGTGCATGATTTCTCCATCTGAGGCATCAAACCTTGAGCAGTAGTTTGCAGATCTCATATTTGCCCTTGGCTGCAGCTTCATGTAGTGGCGTGAACTTCCAAAGGTCCGCCACGTTCACAGACGCTCCATGTCTCACCAGCAGCTCTGCCACCTCATAGTGTCCATACGAACAAGCGTTGTGCAAAGGAACCAGACCACTGATCAAGAGAAAGATAGAGAGTCAGATAATGCCAATAATAGTCACTCTAAGGACGGCTCGGAGGAAGATGATCGTACCCTTTATCTTTAGCGTGCACATCGGCCCCATGATGCAGCAGGTATTCCACCACAGCCACACGGTTGTAGCCTGCAGCAAAATGCAGCGGGGTGGAGTGACGGCCCTCCAGATCACGACAGTTCACGTTCTGAGGGGAGCACAGTTGCTATGGAGGAGACACAAACATTTTCCTTCACAAACCACCATCAACTGAAAAATAATAATTTATTAGGTATGTTTACATGAACCAATTTTCCCCAGAAGTCTAATTCGCTGCTGGTTCCTTTGAGATTTTCCTATGGAGTTTAAAACTCCTATGGACATTTACATTTACATTTATTCATTTAGCTGACGCTTTTATCCAAAGCGACTTACAATTGCTATATATCAGAGGTCGCACGCCTCTGGAGCAACTAAGGGTTAAGTGTCTTGCTCAGGGACACATTGGTGTCTTACAGTGGATTCGAACCCGGGTCTCTCACACCAAAGGCATGTGTCTTATCCATTGCGCCATCACCACCCATGTTTTTGGAGTTATGGAGTTTTTTTTTTTATGAGTAAAATAAGGTCTGTGGTAAACTAACTTGACAATACTTTGATGTTTTGCTCTACAACGTAAACTGCACACATTCACACCCCAAACGTTCTTATCTAGTTATTTATTAGAAACAAAAAACAAACTGTGTGTGTAATTTAGTTTGTAGAACAAGTACCGTCAAGTTATGTTTATCACAGACCTTATTTTACTATTATAAATTAAAAAAAACATCTTCGAGGTGTTTACATGAAGGCTTTTCAGTCCGATTAAGCCATCAATACGATTATAAGAAGATTATTTGAGTGCAAGTAAACATAGCTATTGATTTTCTAATGGATTATATCTTCTTTCTTTTTTTTTTTTAAGAAAAAAAGTAATTTTTATAATGTCCTGTTTTATGTCACATTGTTAAGTGAAATGGATTTTGAACATGTTAACTTTAAAGTTGCTAAACTGTTATTTACCTTCACTGTGTCAAGGTCTCCGGCTTTAGCAGCCTCGAGAAAACGATAATCCACATCCGAATTACGGGGAGGAATGTTCTCTGGAGAAATAAATGCATGAAAGTCATTACAGATTAAGGACATCTTTAGCATTCAGTGACATAAAAGTCATTAATCACACCGGAAATAAAGCTCAGAGTAACGGATGTAATACTACCATTAAGTATTTGCTGAATGGCTTCATTGCCCATTTGTGAAGCTGTGAAGCCCTGCAATGAAATGATTGACGGGTCGGCTCCGTAACTCAGCAATAGTCTGCAAGTCTGGATGTGGCCAGCAAGGGCCGCCCTGTGCAGAGCTGTCTGTCCCAGTGTGTCCACGGCATTCACCTGAACACACACACACACACAAGCTTGTGTCAGCTTGTAGTAGTACAAAAATATTAATCAGCACAACTGTTTAGAAACATATTCAAATTATTTCTGAAGGATCATGTGACACTGAAGACTGCAGTAATGATGCTGAAAATACAACTTTGAATCACAGGAATAAAATTACATTTTAAAATATATTCAAATAGAAAACGGTTATTTTACATTGTAATAATTATTTTTTTTACTATTTTTGAACAAATGCAGCCTTGATGAGCAGAAGAATTAGAAAAATAGCTCCTAGTTAAAAATGGCACAATTTCACTCAATATTTGTGTGCATTTTGAGGGAATTTATATAGTGAAAAGCCATTGTTATAGTATATATCATAATTAATTTATAGTACAGTATGACATTTTGGTAACTTTACAATAAGATTTCATTAGACAACATTAGTTAAGTACGAATGAACTGCACTTTTACAGCATTTATTTATCTTTGTTAATTTCAACATTTGCTAATACATTACTAAAATCTAAAGTCGTATTTGTTAACATTAGTTAATGGACTGTGACCAAACAATGAACAGCTGGATTTGAACTAACGTTAAAGATTAACAAACACGATAACAAATGTATTGCTCATGGTTAGTTCATGTTGGTTAATACATTAACTAATGTTAACAAATGAGACCTTACTGTAAAGTGTCACCAAAATTTTTAATGCATCATTGTTTTATCATTTACAATTTGATTTATTAAAAAAAGAAGTCCTGAAGTGTGAAACACATCATATCCCATTGAAAATATTCTGTGTAGGGTATGAGATAACAGATACATGTATATAGTTGAAGATGAAAGCAGCTGCCAAAGTAGACGGCATATAGCAAAGCAGCTCACTAGATCCTGGAACATATCCCATGCTGGTACCTTCGCTCCATGTTTCTGCAGGACTTCAAGCGCATCATTATGACCCCGCTCAGCCGCTACGTGGAACGGAGTCATAAAACTAGGGGAAGAAAGAATAAGTGAATGTGAGAAACAGCAACCAAGAGATTCAACAATGTATCTAACAAAGTCCAACACTCACTCCTTGTTCTTCTCGTGAATGTTGGCACCTTTCCGCAGGAGCAGCTCTGTGACCTGTTTGCGCTTGGGATGAGGAGACGCTACGGCGCAATGCTGCCAACAAAAACGGTTAGAGATCTTAATAAACACATAATTAAAACCCACAGTATTCAGAGATCATGCCATGTGCTCACCAAAGCGGAGTCGTGCGAGTGAGGGTGTTTGAAGCTGATGATCTCTTGAGCCGTTTTCTTGACCTTTGCCATGTCTGCCTCACGGGCCGCTTGCAAAAGCGTGTGTCCTTTGAACTCATCTGGACGAAGGAAAAATCGCAAAAGATCAAACGATTGCACCTAATATTGAAATAAGCGGATGCAGGGGGAATTGCACTTACAGGTGAGTCTCTCTTTAAGCTCAGGTGTGGGCGCCACATCCACCGCGCTCTTGCCGTGGCAGTTGAGCAGTGTGGGATCGGCGCCGTGACTCAGCAGCAGTGAACACACCTCCACTCGATTCTTACTGGCCGCCTCGTGCAGCGGGGTGAACTGCCATAAGTCCATGGCGTTGACGCACGCCCCGTGCTGGGAGCGAGACATGCAGGAAACCGTCAATCACAATAAACGGAAACTCAGAATCAAAACAATAAAGCATCTGTGCTGGAGGAGCATATATACTTAATCAGTAAGTATTGGCTACATTATTCTATTTACCTTTAACAGGAGCTCTGTGACCTCGTAGTGACCATACGAGCAGGCGTTGTGCAGAGGAACTAGACCACTGAGAGAGAGAGAGAGGGAGAGGAGAGATTATTTCAGAATTTATCAAAAGATCATGATAAACGCTGATGATCTCGTATACCTTGTGTTAATACACGTTCCTGGTCTAATTGTTCAGAGCAGATTATATAAAATATGCAATCAAATATTATGTATTATATATACGCATATACAATACTAATAATATTCAAAACTTTGGGGTGGTTGTTGTTATGTTATTGAAAGAGTCTCTTACACTCACCAAGGCTGCATTTATATGATCATGTAATATTTTTAAACATTACGATTTAAAAGAACTTTAAAACATATTTAAAGTGTAATTTATTCCAGTGATCTTCAGTGTCACATGATCCTTCAGAAATCATGCTAATATGCTGATTTGCTGCTCAAGAAACATATCTTGTTATCAATGTTGACAACAGTTGTGCAGCTTAACATATTTGTGGAAACCATGATATGCATTTATTCGGGATTCCTGGATGAATAGAAAGTTCAAAAGAACACTTTTATTTAAAATAGAAATCTTTCGTAACAAAGTAAAAGACTTTACAGTCAGTTGATCATTTAATGCATCCTTGCTGAATAAAATGAATATTAATTTCTTTAAAACAACATCTTACTGACCTCAACCTTTTGAATGGTAGTGTATTTATATAATACAAAAACATTAAAATGTTTAAACTTTGAAATGTGTCAAATTGTGGAAGTAAAAATAGGTTACATTTCATGTTGGCTTTACATACTGGACACTAGATCTTTAAAGGGGTCATGACATGGGTTTTTTTATTTTATTATTATGTTCCCTTAGGTGTAATTATAGTATTACTATAGTTTTTTTTACAAAAAACTTTTAAAATGTAGTGATTTATGACCTTTTCCCACCCTGTTTCTCATCCTCTGATTCAAACAGTCTGTTTTGGGGGTGTTTCCCCTTTAAGAGTTCAGTGTTAACGCCCACTGTTATGATTGGCTAACGTCAGTGCCTATGCATCAATTATTAACGCCCCCAGCCAGAACCTGTGCGGATTCGGCGTAACTGTTTAGTAGCGGCTGATGCATGCGAAGCGATGGCTCTTGCAATGATAAAACCTTATTATGTTTGAGCCGGAATCAGAGGAAAATGAACCATGACCACAACAACGAAGACTGGATCAGCCCGTGTCCACATCGAAAGTGAAATTATTTTGAATTAATAAAAAAATTGTAACCCGAGACACTTGAAAACGGATTATTGTTGCCTAATTATCCTATAGCTTAATTTGCTAACAGTTTAACATTATTTAACTAATTTCAATGACATGATAGGGTGTACCACGGACAAAAATGCATGCACAGGCCATATTTGAAGATGCAGCATTGATAAAGGCAACATTTTTAATTTTCTATCACATGTAGGCCTAACGTACTAGACAGGCGACATATTTTCAAGATTCTCTTATACAAATGTGTTTATATAGCCAGTGATAAAAAGTAACGTTAAGTTTGCAACGTCGTTTTGAGCCCAGAATAGTCGGCACGGACTTATCTTTGAGCAACAGTTTTCTAGCAAAGCCAAGCATCATATTGGGATTTTTTCTCAAAACAGTCATCCTTATAATGTATAGAGCAAACACTTACATTAACACTGCAGTGACTGGGACGTCCGCAAAAAATAAAGTGCATCCATTTTTCCCTGACGACTGGATCTTTCGCAGCGTATTCAAAGATGTTGTTTGTCCACAGCCAGGAACAGCACATCTGCGGCATCGTAATTTCCCTGTACACAGACCCACTCGCTGTCCGTCGACTGAACACTTGTGAGGCGCACGGCGCGCGGGCGCGACAACGATACGAAATGAGCGTAGTTGTCTTGTGCCGGAGGCGGTCTATATGCAAACGCTGGTACGTCACTTCGTACCGTGACGTCACTTCTTACCATGGATCCAGAACGAGCTGTATTTAGAGCTTGATTAAATAAATGATTCGTTTATAATGGGGAGGACGTCTTAAGCTATGAAACTTGCAGGACGTTTTAATGGTACAAAGACCTCTTATATACCAAAAGATCAAGGCAAATTTGGTTTCTCATGTCATGACCCCTTTAAGAGAGAGACAGGAAGTAGTAGTTGCTCACCCTTTGTCTTTGGCATGGACATCAGCACCGTATTGCAGCAGAAGCTGCACTATACGCACACGATTATACCCAGCGGCCAGATGAAGAGGGGTGGACTGGAAAAGAAGAGAGAAAAATTAATAACCTGTCTAAATATATTCAGTTCACTTAATGGAGCTAAATTAATGATCATCAATAATACAAGCGCTCATCTCACATAACCCAAACTCAAAAATAATTATATAAACCTGCTTGTAACTAATCCCAACATAAGACAGCTAACTTGTGTAATGCATTTCAGTTTTGAAATTACGTTCTTGATGTTTTTGTGATGCAAATAGAGAAGCGGTGCCTAAAGGCCCGTTCACACCAAGAACGATAACTATAAAGATAACAATATTAGCGTACTCACAAACGCACAATATCATTCTGTTTATACTAAGTGTGCTGCAGTTTTGTCATCTGCCCATTTAAATGCTCGAGCTCTTAAAAGCAGGATGGATTCTGATTGGCTGTCAACTTTTTATCCTTCATCAGCTGGAAAAAAAAAACATTCTGAAAGTGATTCCAACAATATAATATCTCTGTGCCGTTATCATTATAGTGGTGGTGTGAAATCTGCTATTCTTTTATACTTAGAGCGGTTTGTAGAACTATATTATTATCATTATAGTTATCGTCATTGATGTGAATGGGCCTTTAGTACCTCTAAAATCTGTGTCTACAGTCCACATTAAATTGGTTTTATGATCCAGGGTCACATATTTACAGTCACATGTCACACGGGTATATTTGTGGCAATAGCCAACAATACATTGCATGGGTCAAAATTATCAATTTTTCTTTTATGCCAAAAATCATTACGATATTAAGTAAAGATCATGTTCCATGAAGATATTTAGTCAACTTCCAACCGGTAATATATAGGCTAAAACATTTATTTTTGTGAGTGAATGCAGCACAATCGCAAACATAAATGCACAACTTTAAAGGCGATTTTTTGCACCCTCAGATTCCAGATTTTCAATAGTTGTATCCCAAATATTGTCCTATCCTAACAAACCATACATCAATGGAAAGCTTATGTATTCAGCTTTCGTGTGGTGTATAAATCTCAATTTTAAAAAATTGACCCATGTGACTGGTTTTGTGGTCCAGGGTCACATATATGGATCCAATTAAAGATCTTAAAGAACAGGTAAACGCCTACTCGCACCAAGAACAAAACAAAAAAGTGGAACAAGTCACAGACGAAAGGTGACACCAAAAGCGGAACAATTGAGTCAAATCACAAGTCTTAGGCTGATGCGTATTATACTTTCTTAGTCATTATATATGCTTCTCTAGAAGCCGAAATTCAGTGTCCCTACCATAAACCTAGAAGAGTCCAACTATAAGAGAAAATAACCACTGTTACCATAGAAACAGAAATAAAAAGAAGCAAAAGAGCTCAGCACCAACAACAAACTCCATTGAAGCACTGAAAATTATGTAACAGTACAAATGTATTGTTTTTACTCATTATTGATGACTATGATTCGATGATGGATATTTTACCACCGTTTTTTAATTAAATCACATAATTTTCATCGCACTGCCTTAAGTACAGACCAACAAGTTTGTAATGTAAACTCGACTTAATTGTCAGTCAGAGCCGGTTGGATTGGTTCATGTCTTAGATATCTTTATAGCAAGATTAGTGAAATTCTTTTAAATAAAATGGGGGAAAATAGGAATACTTTGTGGAACCACTAAAAAAAGTGAGCAGTCAATGTTGCGCACTATTGCCTCATGGTGCAAATAGGCCTTTACAGCTGCAATCTGTCCTGAGCTCAATCGCTTAAAGGGATAGTTCACTCAAAACTGAAAACTCTGTCATTATTTACTCATCCTCATGTCGTTTTAAACCGGTAAGACTTTCGTTTATCTTCGTAACACAAATGAAGATCTTTTTGATGAAATCTGAGAGATTTCTGTCCCTCCATTGACAGCTACGCAACCAAAGATATACATAATAATGGCTAGATGTCTTACGGCGGAGTCTCTAACGTCATCACCCGGTGGCCATCTTGTCACAGGCAAGTTTTCTGTAAGGTGAGTGATCTGCACGAACCCAAATACTCTTATCTCGCTGAAATCTTGACGGATTTACAAACGTTATTAACGTGGCTATAATTTTGGATGCTTGAACATGTTGAAATATATATAATATTATAATTATTCATAAGTATGCAGTGTCATAACTACATCTCTGACGTTTATAACAAAGCAACCCGTTTGAAAATCGGTAGAAAATTGAACAAGTTATGGTTATTTAAAAAGTACATGCACCATTAAAACAATGTTACGAGTGAGCGAGCCCCCTGTGGCAAGATGGCCGCCGTGTGCGGACGTCGACCTCCATTGGCCAGCAGTGCGGACGAGACATCTAGCCTTTATATGATATCTACGTACGCAACTACCACTTTGAAGCCTTAAAGTTCATAAAGAGATCGTAAAATGAATCGAGCGGTTTAGTAAAAATTTCTGAAGAGACTTGATCGCTTTATATGATGAACAGATTGAATTTAGACTTTTATTCACATAAACATTCATCAACTCACACATCAGTTTTGGTAAACGGAAGCTCAAGCCTGTTCGCTTGACGTGTAAGAACCAATGAGGTTCATTCTCGTGTTACGCATCACGTTTGAGCTTCAGCAAGGACCAATGAGGTTTGTTCTCACGTGTCAAGCACGTTGAGTTCGGTTGAGCTACTTATGTAGATCAATGTTTATATGTGAATAAAATCCTAAATTAGATCCGTTCATATAAAGCGATCAAGTCTATTCAGAAATTTGACTAAAATGCTCAATTCATATGGATTAATGTTATGAACTTTTTGAAGCGTCAAAGTGGTAGCTGTCAATAGAGTGACAGAAATCTCTCAGATTTCATCAAAATATCTTCATTTACTGTATGTTTCAAAGATGAACGAAAGTCTTGAAGGTTTGGATCGACATGAGGGTGAGTTTTGAATGATGAAAGAATTTTCATTTTTGGGTGAACTATCCCTTTAAAAAGAGATAATTATAAGTGACTCAATAAACCACTAGTAACTTAAATAGTCTAAACAACACACACAAAAAAGTAACAAATTCATTCTCAGTTCATGCAGTGAATAATGAAGAAAAAATGGTGACATGCCCTTATGACAGCCTGAACACAACCACAGCAAAACAATCAGCATGACAACCAATCTCAACAATGCAGCCATTTAGTAATGAAGATATGCCTCAAATGTATGATGCAATCTCTGAGAGAATTATATTATTCAGTGCAGGATGGAGAGGCAACATTCAAGTTCATATCATTATTAATGAGGACTGAAAAAGAGTACAGAACAAGCAATGGGCAACAGTGCAACGCTTCTAGCAAACACACAATGGATCTAAACAGGACAGGATGTCAATCAGAAATCAGGAGTTAAACACCACGTTTGTGGGGAGCATGCGTGCTGATCACAACAAATCAAACAAACGGATTCAAAAACGTGAGCGGTGATGCGTGGATGTGGAGTTTAGGGTAAAAACATGGTGGAGTTCTTGCAAAAGAAGAGTTTAGAAAAGTTGTGTAAAAGAGTAAAAAAAGAGGTAAATGAAAGCCTTGTTTTCAGAACCTGCAGGAGTCATCAAAACATTAGCAGAGCTATTGGTTGATTGATGGATTGTGACCAGCAGAAAAATAAGGCAGGTTTCTGTGCATTTTAAGTGTGAACCAGCGTATGGATGGATTTTTAGGGGCAAAAATTAACAACAAAAAAATTGTAAGAAAAAAAAAAAAAAAAAAAAAAAACAGAAAACCAAATAAAACTAATTTCTGTTTCACAAAATAAACTTACCAGCATTTTTTGTGATGTTGACTGAATGTCGCCAGAACAAAAAACAAAAAAAACAAAAAATTAGCTATAATAAACTAACATATATTTTCCATCAGAGCTACCTGTGCTGCTTGAAACCTAAAACAACAGCTTAAGCATATGAGCATCCTATATAAGCATCCTATATCTTATCTTAATATTTTGCTACTTTTTTTAGAAACATTATTTATTTGAAAGGTATATTATTTTTATTGATCAGTTCACACAAGATGATAATGCTAAAATTGATTTGAAATGTTCAATGGCTGATATAATACTTACATACTGTATATACACACTACAGTTCAAAAGTTTGGGGTTGGTGAGATTTCTTGATGTTGAAGAGAGAAGTCTCTTACGCTCACCAAGGCTGCATTTATTTGATGTAAAATGCAGCAAAAACAGTAATATTGTGAAATATTATTACAATTTAAAATAACTTTTCTTTTTGAATATATGATAATGTGTAATTTATTCCTGTGATCAAAGCTGAATTTTCAGCATCATTACTCCAGTGTTCACTTCAGTGTCACATGATCCTTCAGAAATCATGCTAATATGCTGATTTGATGCTCAAGAAACACTTCTCATTATTATCAATATTGAAAACAGTTGTGCGTGGAAACACTTTTTTTTCATGATTCTTAGAAATGAATAGAAAGCTCAAAAAGCTGAATTATTTTTAACCTACATTCATCCTATGTATTTACTGAGATCCTAAGACACTTAATGTGTCCTTGCTGAATAAAAAGTATTAATTTATGTAAAACCCCAAACTTTTGAACGGTACATACACGCAATTTAATGACAGAAAATGAGAAACAAAATTAGTTAATTACTTTATACAATATTGCTTTGCATTCTTTACAACACATATGACAACAGAAAACCTTTATTATTGTATCAGTGCATCGCTTCGGTCTATAAACCCTTTCTTTGCCCATGCTCAGATATCAAAACCGATACCGTATGTTTGTTGCATAAATGTTGCCACACAAAGAATCTCAGACTGCAAAACAAAATGTCTGCGGATCAAAGATATTTCTAGGTTTGCAACGTCTAAGGTATGAGATCACTCCCAATATTCATGTCTATGTAGAGTTCATTCAATCATGATTTATGCTTGGAGATCAACTATAGTGTCCTGTATTTGATGTGAATTGTGGTGTTATACACTATACAATTTACACAGGTATCAAAATCAGTACTGGTAAAAAAAAATGAAGTACTAGCCTCTAAAAAAATATAGCCTATATAGTAATAATACATAATATCACTATACAGTAAGTAGGCCTAACTCAACATCCACTACAAGAAAAGGAGCAAGAGCAAATATTTAAGAAAAACACTAAAGTGAACTCATTCCTAAAAAGCCCTTCTGATATAAAGACACATAGGTCTGGTGATGAATGAAGTCAGAAATCATCAGGGATGACAGAGGATTTGAGGAGAAATCAACGGTCCTGTTATAATGTCGAGATTAGAGAAAGAAATGGATCACAAGCTTTTGCCTAAAACTTCATAAAAGGTCAGATGTGCATCCAATAAGCACCAAAGATCAACTGAAATCCCTTATAAAAATAACTGACATTAAAAAGCAGCCCAGAGTGAACAAAGGGCCAGTTAAGACTCGAAACAAACATTATAAAACGACATCAACCATACGTCCAGACTTAAACTCATTATGGGTAAAACTAGGTCAGAGCTGTTTACTCTAAACACAGTATTACGGACAGAAAAAAAAACTCAAACAAGGGGACTTAGGATTGCCTTGACCTACATCTATATCATTAACATGACCAATGAAATACATGAAATCACATCCTGTATCTGAGTTTGAGTATAGAAACAAAGTCGGACATCATTTTTCTAAAATAGTCATACTAGGGATTTACATCTTATAAGGTATATCAAATATTCAAAGCAACATTACAGAAAAATGTCTGCAGATTAAATAAAATAACTCGGATCTGTTACCTTGCGTCCATCGCTGGCATGACAGTTGACGTTAAGTGGGGTCAAAAGTGCCATAAGCTTTTCCTCATTCCCGCTCCTAAGAAAGACGTTTTTCAAACAGAGGGAGACAAACACTGTTAGGAATAGCAACTTAGAGGGAACACGTCATCTTTTGAAATTCAGTTTTAAAATTAAACTAATTATTGAAACCTAGTAGCAAAAAAACAGCTTGCTTTAGGATTGTTTTGAGGGCTGTAACTAAAGGATGGTGCCACTGCAAATATATTGAACTTAGTTACTCATTTCGCATGCAAACACAACCAATTTACATAGTCACGAGTCTTTTCAAGACAGTTACGAAAAAAATCCACTTAATTATAAAAGATCAGAGAGAAGGGAGAACATGGCAATAAAAACATAGATTTTAGGAGCAAGAAATCTTTAAAAGTCTAATGTCACATATATTTTTAACTTAATATCATTTAAGAGTTCATTGTACTATCACATTCACTACTAAGAAAATGTTCTGTAATTTTAGGACTCTTAGAGGACAATTTTACTCAAAATCTCCCCAGTCCAAAAACATTTATTGAGTTTTCTAAACATCAACATATGACCAATACACCACCTACAGCTCTGCACATTCTTCCCAAAGTACTCAAACAATCGAACCAACATGTTTGAACAGCCATCCAAAACCCCCTTGAAACCAATTATAGAAGTGTATATTTCAGCAACACACTGATTTTGAAATGATTAAAGTTATTGTGCAATAAGCTCACCTTGCTGCCTCCAACAGTTCATCCTTCTTATATTCACCTGAGGAATAAAGACAGACAGCAGGGTTAGAAAATGCATTAGAGTGTGTGTGTGTGTGTGTGTGTGTGTGTGTGTGTGTGTGTGTGTGTGTGTGTGTGTGTGTGTGTGTGTGTGTGTGTGTGTGTGTGTGTATGTGTGTGTGTGTGTGCTTAGTGTTCAGTGTAATGTTGTTCAGACTGGAAAACTTGCATTCTGTTTATATTATGCAGTACTTTGCAGTTTTTTTTTTTTTATAACATGAGAAACGGTATGCGGTATGGATTGATTAAAGTGTTCTGCTGCAACTTCACAGTTTAATTGGGCGAGTGGTGTCAAGGTGGCATTTTAATTCCATTTTCTGTGTACAAATGCTTTGACATATGCCCACCCAATCAAATAATGGATAATGGCCTTCCCTTTTCAGACTGGAGTGCAGTGCATTGTGGCATTTTTGTTGTACATTTCATTCAGTCATTCCGTGCAGTAAAACTAGGGAAATCTATTTACTGTGAATAATATACATACTACAAAAATAATAACTATGCCATTGCAAACCATAACCAATGTGCATTTACATGTCTGCTCATCAGATTGAGTGTGTGTGTGTGTGTTTTAATGAGTGTAGAGCAGATGTATGTACGTGCATGTCTCTGTCTCACCAGTGAGGACGGTCTTAGCAGAAGGGTCTGCCAGGTCCAGAGCTGATTTGCCGTCAGTGTTTCTGATGTTTGGATCAGCACCGTGCTGTAGCAAGACTGTAAGAAACAGAATCAAGCGATAAAGTCATAAGGGATGCACCGATACTGAAACTGACCATATCAAAAGCAGATCATATTTCAAACTTTGGCCAATAACTATAAATATCTATACTGTTTTGCCACCTAAAATGTTCATACTAGATCGGCAATTAGACATTTTAGTACAATCACCCATTGAAACATTTTAACATATATATAATATATATATATATTATAAATATATACATACACACAAGGCCTAAAATTAAAATGGTGTTGGCAAGTATATGGAACGGTGTCACTCGCCAGAGTAAGACTATGCAGTGTTATTTTACATTTGCATCTTTGTTATATTGTATTTGTCCTTTTGCTTGTAATTTGATTATTTGTTCTTATTTTATGACTGATTGTTAATTGTCTTTATTAATAATGTTTTAAATTGATATTAGTCAGGCTAGTAGTTTTAAGCTGTGGTATTGAAATTGCAATAGAGAATTGTGATTTTTTAGGGTATCTAAAATTTTGGTGTCATAAACTGCCTGTTTTTTCAACAACTGCTATGGTCGGTACATTTTCTTAAGTCACTGGCCATTGGCAGGTGTGACAAAAAGTTAGTTTTAGGCTCTGTATATATACACAGTTATCCATCTACATACTATAAATGTTTTTTGTAACACTTTCCAATAAGGTTGCCACCGTTAACATTAATTAAGGCATTAGCTAATATGAACGAACAATGTGCACTATATTTACAGCATTTATTAATCTTTTTTAATAAAAAGACAATTTTTCATTGTTTTCTCATGTTAGTTCATAGTGTGCACAGTTTACAGTACATTAACAAATATTTTAAAAAATCCTGATATCGGTTTCTAATATCAGCATACCGGTAATATCAAACCGGATAAGCCAGAAAAATATATAATATTGACCAAAACTGATATTTTCACCAATATATTGCACATCCCTAACGGTCACTCTCCACACTAGCTTCGAAGAAATAGCACACACCGTACTCAGACAAACCCATTCATTGTGCAACTAATGCAAACATCAGAGATCCTGTCCGTTTTTCTCACTGAGAGTGCTGTCTCAGCACAGAGGTATTCAGCCGGACACTATGACATCAGGCCGGAGGACAACAACATTACTATCACAACACAGCAATACTGCAGCATGCTGGAACGCAGCATCAGCTCTATAGACAACTGCTCAACTCCACACAATGTTGACTGGGACTCATTACTAGACAACTCAATCATTACCTTTCAGCAAGGGATGTACGATATATCGGTGACCATAAGAATGTGTTGTTATTATTAGAGCTTTTTTAATGATGAGTATTGGTCTGATTAGACTATAATTGAAAACACAGGATTTCTCATATTAATCCGTACCAATGCACACGTCTATTTTGCCCTTGATGGCGGCCTCATGCAGAGGTGTGTAGTTCCAGTTGTCTCGAGCGTTGGGGTCCGCGCCGCTACACAGCAGGAGGCTGACCACCTCAGCGTGCCCGAACGAGCAGGCGTTATGGAGCGGGATCAGACCACCGTCGTCGCGGGAATGGACATTCGCTCCGGTCTGCAGGAGATGCTCGACCACATCCTTCCTGCCAAAGCCTGTCGGACATCACAATAGACAATCAGTTTAAAATGCATAATCTAATATGATGAAATTAATAAATAAATAAAAAAGCACATATCAGATCTTATTACACCAAACGAGTCTATTGAAAAGATTTTAGGTTAAAAATGCATTTATAACAGTGAATGTGTATGTTGTTTAGATGCAGCAACTCTCTTAAATAATAGTTCACCCAAAAATAAGTGAACTACAATTTTCATGACATTTCAAACCCTTTTGATTTTCTTCATTAAACAAAACCAGATGGAATTTAGTGTAAATGACACTGACAAAAATCATAATTCTGAGTGAAGTTGAACTACTGCGTTATTTGTTTTAAATCAACTAGCTGTCATTTGTTAGGCAAATTAAATGGTCCTGCAGAACGACATACATTTGTATAAGTGTAAATAATCCATATAGTCTCTCAATTAATATGAGATCATGAAAACTGCATGCTTATTGCTTATTAATGCTGAAAATCTCATCATATTAGTGTGTCTGTCCACAAGGTTCTATTTAAAAAGTAAGCCTTTTTTTTCCTTTTCTTTTTTTTTTTACTTCATAATGGAAATTACAACACGTTGGATAGATATTTTATCTCATAGACTAGGCTATGTCCTTTCCCTTTCAGGACTGCACAATTACATGTTCAAGTTACCAAAAAACATCTTTGATTTGTTTCAAGTGATACATTATGCAAGATTATACCACGACACAATCATTGTGAGTAACGTTAGTCAATTTATTTTACAGTACATAATTTTTTATCAGAAAACAGCGCGCGCTCTCTTTTCTATATTATATAACTTATAACGTTACTTCTATTGACAAATCTAATGCTTCTATAAAACAGATTATTGTGGAACCAAAGACAACAAAGGTTACGTTTTGTTGTTTTATAAGGTCACGAAACAAAGCAAGATGCTCAAAAACACATTATATATGTGGCAAATACGTAAATATAGACCTGCAGCGAAATGCAGAGGGGTTGATTTTCGTCCGGCCATGTCTTTGGCGTTCACATTCACCGAGTCCACCAGCCTCTTCACCCGCGACACATCTCCGTTCCGACAGGCCTCAAATAGCTCTCTGAACGCCCCGCCAGCCCCGCACACTCCTTCCCCGGGACTGGTCGCTCCTGAGCCGGGGCTCTGGCTGCCCGCAGTCGCGCTTGAACTAATGCTGCTGCAGCTGGAGCTCCCCGGTGCTGTCGACGCTGCGGCGGACACTGCTGTTACTGTGGCGGGCCGGTCCGGGGAAGAGGCGGAGGAGGAGGAGGCCGCTGCGGACTCCATCGTCGCTCCGCCGCATTCCGCTGCGCCAGTAGACGAGGGGCTCAACAAACTCGTCGATTCGGGAATAATCGCGGACGGCGATTCAGGAGGGGGGGACGCGATCAAGGCGTTCCGCGGAGACGGCTGCAGGCTGCTTTGTTGGTGCTGCGAGGATCGACGGGACACCGCCATTTTCCCCCCGAAGCTCCGTCTGTCAACAATAACAGCTGGAGCCGCTGCGCTTCCGCTCAGTGCGAGGAGGCTTCCGGTTGGAGGCTATGCATGCACTACTGATGCACTGCTGTTAATTGCCATCTATCTATCTATCTATCTATCTATCTATCTATCTATCTATCTATCTATCTATCTATCTATCTATCTATCTATCTATCTATCTATCTATCTATCTATCTATCTATCTAATTGTCTATCTATCTATCGTCTGTCTATCTATCTATCTATCTATCTATCTATCTATCTATCTATCTATCTGTTTATCTAATTGTCTGTCTGTCTGTCTATCTATCTATCTATCTATCTATCTATCTATCTATCAGTTTATCCAATTGTCTATCTATCTATCTATCTATCTATCTATCTATCTATCTATCTATCTATCTTTCTGTCTATCTATCTGTCTATCTATCTATCTATCTATCTATCTATCTATCTATCTATCAGTTTATCCAATTGTCTGTCTGTCTGTCTGTCTGTCTGTCTGTCTGTCTGTCTCTATCTATCTATCAGTTTATCCAATTATCTATCTATCTATCTATCTATCTATCTATCTATCTATCTATCTATCTATCTATCTATCTTTCTATCTATCAGTTTATCCAATTATCTATCTATCTATCTATCTATCTATCTATCTATCAGTTTATCCAATTATCTATCTATCATCTATCTATCTATCAGTTTATGTTTATCCAATTGTCTATCTATCTATCAGTTTATCCAATTGTCTGTCTGTCTGTCTGTCTGTCTATCTATCTATCCAATTATCTATCTATCTATCTATCTATCTATCTATTCATTTAAACAAGTGTCTGACTAATGGTTGTGGAAAATAAAAACAATGTTCCACTCAAACGTATGGCTCAGAGTGAGATGTTCTGCTCCTCTAGTCACACACCTCTTTGTGGACATTCAAATGCTTCTGTTATATGGGGCCATGTTACTATAGAAACAACAACAACAAAAACCTTCTGTTGCACTAAACAACGACCAGCAGGTTGTTTTAACAATTTATATATATTACATTTTAACAATTGGTATATTAGTTCAGGGCCAGCTTGTGCGCTGTGTGTTGGTTGGTCTGGGTGTAAAAGAATATACACATTGTGAGTAGTGTATTGTGTTATGTAGCTGGAGAGATGCCCAATTCCCCTCGTGCTACAGCGGATGATGATGGGAAGCAAGATTCCTATTTGATGCAGTGAGTTAAGCTTATGCACACATTTTTAACGCTTTAACCATTTTTTCATTATAATCAAATTTGGCAGTCTGGTTCTGTAACGTTAAATGAGAGTCTGCCCATTCACAGGTATTTAAGAAGCCTTCCTGAAGAGAAGAGATTGATGATGGAAGAGTCTTTGGTGGTACGTAACTTACGTTACAAACATTAAAGAGATAGTTCAGACAAAATATATAATTCTGTTATTATTTTAATTGAATGATGAGGACTGAAGCTGTCACGTTCTAATATGAGTCGTTTGAGAAAACGTTACTTGTGTGTCTGTATGTATATGTGTGTGTGTATGTGTGTGTGTGTGTGTTGTGCAATTATGATGACCATGTTTTCTTAATCCAGAATGAAATTAACGTTAATGACCAAGCACTAGCGAAGGGGCATGTGGGTGGTTCCACACAAGGTAAGATGTCAAAAACATATTGAGATTTAGCTAAATAAATTTTTAATCCTAAACTTATATGTTTGTAATGTTGATTTATGTTTCTGTGTGTAATTCCCTCACAAAAAGGGGCTAGGAAACACAAGAATGTGGGAGATGCTAAAGAAGACCCTTCGTCCAAAAAATCCTCCTCATGCATTGTGTTATAACATCACTTCAGAATGACTTTAATGGTAATCATTTGCCAGTCATAATCATTTCAGTGTATTAAACTTGCTGGAAAATGCAAATGTACATGCCATATGTTGTATTCGCAGTATTTTTTATTTCTTAAAAAACATTTTTTTTCTGAATATTTTCCTCTAACTGATTATGATGAAATTAAATCTGCATTAATGGTACATTTTCTATTGCATTAACCAACACTGTTCATCATCATTTCATAAGTGCAGGTTTGAAAATAATTATTATTTATGAAAAATTCAGTCTAAATTTATATTTAATTTCAAATCAAGACTGAATGAGTGTTTTATTAAATTCACAAGTTACATTCTGTGTGCAACAGGGGTTTGTAATCAGCACCAGCAGATTCAATGCAACCACAGTGTTTATAGTATATAGAAATATGGTGCTTGTTTTCATTGTATTTGACTGCTCACACAGAGAAAGTGTGAGAAATAAGAGCAAATGGAGCAGAGCAGTGTCATAAAACACAGCCAGACACCAACACCTCTAAAACCGTGTGTGTATTTGACCATGCAAGCGCTATAAGCTGTGAAGGAGAACTGAATTCAGGACCGCATGCATCTGAGAGAGGCGTCCTGATCAATGTGACTTTGGCTATCAAGATAAATCACTTTTGTAAAAATAATTCATTACATTTGGTCATCCATATCAGAAATTGCAAACAATTTTTATAGAAACTATGTCTATAGACTCAATATAGAAATCTACTAAATTATTAATTGATTAAAGTTCAGTTGGATTGAACCGAACGAGAAAATATGCAAATCAAATTTTTGATAGTAAGAGGAATAAATGTAAATGTAAATAAATGTAAATGAAAAGGATACTTTGTGATTTTGTGTATTCTATCAACACAATTGAAGATATGCTGAAATGTTTGAAAAAGTGCACGCTTGATGATGATCTGTTGTGTTTTGAAAATGTACCATTTACGCCAAAGCAATTAATAAAAACTATAATTGTGAGTACTATTTTCTCAAGTATACATGTGATATACCTGATCACAAGTGAAAAATCATGTTGTTTTTTGAGAAAGGAATTTCCATGAATTTTCTAGTAATTTGTGTTCATATATTTATGTATTTGATATATGCATGTTCTTATACACATTTATGTATTTATACATATTTATGTTAATGTATTTAAAAATATTTTTTTTACAAAGATTGCTCTCACAAAGAACAACATATAGCAAATTAAATAATTTACAGCTGAGCATAACTAGAATGTTTTTAATTATATAACAAAAATATATTTCACAAATTTGAGCTGTATCCCTGATATGTCCAGCATGACTGTGGAGTCCCCCAGCAAAAAAACATGATAGTAGACATAATCTGACAAAAACAAAACATTTTAAAAAAGCACAAAAAGTTTATTTGAGAAATAAATTAGCATGCACTGAACTGAATATTAACCCCAATCATGCATTTACAATTTTGTCCTTTTTTTACATATTCTGAATTTCAAAAATGAACTTTCAAAAACTGGTATCAATAAAACACAAAAGCTTTTTCACTCAAATAAAACTCTTCACAGAAAAGCCCATATGACACTGGGATCTACAATTTTCTTTTTATTTCCATTTATTTTCTAACTCAATTTATTAACATATTTAAACTGTATTATAGCAGCAGTAGTATAAAAAAAATCCCTCCTGTTCGACATATTTCCAGTGATTGGTGAATGAGAATATCAAGCCCTTTGATAATTGGTGTGTGTGTGTGTTCAGTCACTGCTGTCATCACCCACCACCATGTGGCTGTACTTCTTCTGCTGTTGTTCCTTGAGCGAATCCTTCACCTTTGCCCTCTTCAGACCCCCGTCCCTGTGAAACACACAGAAAAACACACAAAGTCATAAACCTTTAAAGAGGATCCATTACATTTTTTTTTTTACTTTCTTTAGTGTGTAATGGTGCTGTTTGAGCATGAAAAAGGTCTGCGAAGTTACGAAGTCTCTCCAAAGAGAGTTATTCTCTATTTCAGTGTCACTGTTTCTGAACTCCCTGAAACGCCTCCATTGTAATCTTGAGTTTACTTCCAGAAACAATCATGTCATAATATTCCTCTTTTAAATAATTCCTGCCTAAGGCATAAGCAAAAAACAAAGGGGCCGAGGCCTGATTGAGTTTGTAGTGTGTTGAAACTCGCAGTTAAACACTCAAAACACACTGATCCAGCCGACCAATCAGAGCACATTGTGTTTTTAGAAAGGAGAGGCTTCATAGGCTGCGTTTACACTTGGCATTAACAAGCGCTCTGTATCCGGATCTTGTCCACATACACCTTGATAGGAATGTTATCTGATCAGCGTGTCCTGGTCCAGAGGTAGTCGAGGACGCATTGTGATCGGATCTCAGTGTAATGTATCGCAATCTATCGTGTCTGCATTCACAGGTGGACGTCGTATAAATCCCCCAGTCTCCCCACGTGCTGTCAGAAAATAATGGCCAGATGCAGTTTAGACAATAAATTAAATTGATTTGAACCTTACAATAAACGTCAATATTTAAAACCGTTTATTAGGAATTACATGTTATTGTGTGTGTCATTTTTTATTTTAATTGTGCAACATTATCTGAACGAGGCGATCGCCTGTACAATCACAGCTGAGGCATGAGATCTTAATGAATAGCGTGCGCTGCTTTGCCGGAGGACTAATGGGAATAAACTTTTTATTTTTTAATGTTTTAAAGGGCACCTATTATGGAATTTTGAAATTTACCTTTCATGTAGTGTGTAACATAGATCTAAGTGAACAAAAACATCCTGCAAAGTTTGAAATATGAAAGTGCACCGTATATAAAGTTATTGTCTTTCAAAAGTGAGAGTCGACTCGGAGTCATTTTTATGAATCGTTAGAAGACCGAAGCTTTTTCTCTGACTAGATGACGTCAACTTGTCAAGTTATTTGAATACGATACGCCCACTTATTGCGCTCCAAGGCCAGGGAAAATATCAGGGCGACGAGACGCTGTGTTCTGAAGTGCGGCTCAAAAGCAAACTTTTTTCATCTGCCCAAGGAGGAGCATTTGAAGACTAAGTGGCTACAATTCACTATACCACACAAGTATAGTCCGAGCCTTGAGCTTTGTTCGCGTCATTTTGAAGACGATTGCTTTTTAAATGCAATCAAACTTGGATTCGCGAGCTGGCTGATATTGAAGGAAGGTTCAGTTCCAAGTGTATTTGCATCAGCTTCCTCCTCCGTATCACAACCTGTAAGTGTTATTAATAATTGTTGCTTTTATGTTTTATGTTTTATGCTTAATAATTATTTTGTTTGTTGTGTAAGCACCGTTTAGCTTCTAGGTCTTCAATGACAATTGTATTGAGATATGTGAAGTGTTTGTCGTTGTTTTCGGAGTTGTCTAAAGAATAGAGTAATACCTCGTAGTAACGTAACTGCATTTTTTTTGTGTGTAAAAACGTTATGTTTATGCATCGGGCTAACGCAAACAAAGACTGATTGTGCTTTTACAATATGAACTCTGGGCTATGCTCGCTAACATAACATTAAATTCTTTATCTTATTTTTCGTTTTTTTGCTACAAACTATAAAGCAGTGGACTATAATCATTATTATAATACAATTTAATTGATAAAAGCATCATTGTACTCCGTGTTAAAAATAAGTATTATCTCTGTAAACACTGCTGGGTCATCTGACCAATCGCAGATTAGCGTCGCACAAAGGAGGGGTTTGGAAAACGAGTCGTTTGAACGAATCATTTGGGAGTCGGTGAGCAAATCAGGTAAAAATAAATGCATATTATACGAAAACAAAAGTGTTTTTTGTCATTGCATGCATGTAAAACTGTTGTTGGGGACTCCCACAACAACATTAGGAACATTTTAAATGTCATAATAGGTGCCCTTTAAATGTTTATTAAATGAACGCATGTTTATTAATCTCCCATATAGTCATTGCACGCTTTAACCTTAAACCCCGATGATCGATGATGTGACTTGTTTAACATGATCAACTCTGCAAATATTCCTTCATTCAAAAAAACTTAATTTGATCTAAGACTGGAGATTGCACAGGAAAGTAAAGTGAGTGAGTGAAAGCAATTGGGACATTGCTTAATTTGTATCATCTTTACTCTTAATTTGGTGTCGTGCTACAGACCTAATTTAAATATTATGCAAAAACAGAAATGAACCAGATACAGAGGCTACTTAATATGAACAAATGTAAACGCACCGTGTCCTGATTGGCTAATGATCCGATCTGCTTGATCGGATCATGGTGATCGCATGTTAATGCCAAGTGTAAACTCAGCCAGACTAAACAGAGCGTTACTGACAGACTGGAAAGAGAGGTGCTGCAAGAATGTAAAATATTGTTTTTTGAACATTCAAGCATGAAAACCTATATACAGGTGAAACTCGAAAAATTAGAATATCGTGCAAAAGTTCATTTATTTCAGTAATTCAACTTAAAAGGTGAAACTAATATATTATATAGACTCATTACATGCAAAGTGAGATATTTCAACCCTTTATTTGTTATAATTTTGATGATTATGGCTTACAGCTTATGAAAACCCCAAATTCAAAATTAGAATATTGTGAAAAGGTTTTCATAAGCTGTAAGCCATAATAAAGGCTTGAAATATCTCACTTTGCATGTAATGAGTCTATATAATATATTAGTTTCACCTTTAAATTACTGAAGTAAATTAACTTTTGCACGATATTCAAATTTTTCGAGTTTCACCTGTGGTAGACCACAAAAACGAAGGCTTATTTAAGACATAATATAGCTTCTTTAACTTATATTAAATTAATTTAGGAAGGCAGCTGAAGAAAAACTCATTTACACACCAGGCCAAGTCCACTAAACCTCCTTGTTGTGCAATGGTTGATTTCACCCTGTTGGCAAACTGCACGGCATCCTCCCCTTCCTGTGCACACAGGAAATGAGTCAGCGAGGGTGTCAACAATCACATCCACATCACGGCACAAAAATGCTGCAGCTCTCTAGTTGTGGAGCTGATGACAGCTACTTTATCATTTTCTGCTTGATCTCTCACCTGCTGTGTCATTGGAGGCAGATACCAGACGCTACACACTATCGCCCAGCTCGTCATCATCCGCAGCAAATAGCTCACCATGCTAATTTGCTGCTGTTCCAAAACGCATCTCCAAACTGAGGGTCGTACTATATATAACAACACACACAGACATTGCATATGAGGGTCACAGTAGGCCAATACACAAACACACACTATGAAGATTATTGCAACATGTGACCAAAACACAGTACTCGGAATTAAAACTGTATACTACCAATTTATTTTAAATTGTGTGTGAAACAGTAGGTGATATTTAATGATATATTATTGATTTTATTAGTTCATTATTTTTATTATTATTATATTTTATTAATTATGCTACAGGAATTATTTTATATATTAAATAAACTAAATTATACAGATCAAAAAGTATACATAAAATTATAGATATTTACACACAGAAACAATTTGTGTATGTGTGTGTGTTTGTCTCTCTGTGAGTGCAAATATATATTAAGGCAAGATTTCTCATTTTCATTTAGCTTGATGTTGTAAAAATAAACGTACGTGTGCGTGTGTGTGTGTGTGTGTGTGTGTGTGTGTGTGTGTTTGTCTCTCTGTGTGTGTAAATATATATTAAGGCAAGATTTCTCATTTTCATTTAGCTTGATGTAGTAAAAAATAAACGTGTGTGTGTGTGTGTGTGTGTGTGTGTGTGTGTGTGTGTGTGTGTGTGTGTGTGTGTGTGTGTGTGTGTGTGTGTGTGTGTGTGTGTGTGATATAAATATAGATATATATTAAGGCAAGATTTCTCATTTTCATTAAGTTTGATGTAGTAAAAATAAAATAAAAAAGATAGACATTAAAAAAATATATAAAAATGTCAAAAACATTCACCAAAATTACTAAAACTTTATTCAAAATTAAAATGATACTGGAACATATAAAAAATTATTTGAATTAAAACTATAATAATATCTCAACGATACTAAAATAACATTATATGACCCCATAACATTATAATTCACTTTATAATGGGCGATCTGCATAAAAGACAAGTACTGATATATTACCTTTATAGCCACGGGGTAAATAGTTCCTCCAATTTCAAAACTTCCCTTTTTAAACATCATTACTGATGTATTATTGATGCAAGTTCCTGCAGGACAACCAGGTGCAAGCATTAGACCTCAACCTTAAGAAGCTTCAGAAACAACTGAAATACGCCTGAAACTGTATCTCCTCACTATTATTATGCACTTACCCTCAGGGAAGATGAGTATTGGCAGCTTTGTTTTGTCATTTACGTGATCTTTTAACCTGTGAAGGATGAGAAAACAAGAAAGATGAGCAGACCATTCTGTTAACAGAGACAATATGAGGAGGAGACAGGATACTCGTGGAAATATGCATGAAAAATTGATAAGTGAAAGAAAACGTAACATGGCGGATGTAAGAAATTAAGTCATGTCTTTAAATTATTTGGAGCCAAACTGTTATTTTTAATAGATACATAAATTATCTGTAAATATTCAATCATATTTCATTATTATCCCTATTAGAATTTCATTTAATTATTATCTAACCCTAAAGATAATGTCACTATCTCAAATATAATATTATTATATTAATCGTTAGTTTACATTTGATATAGATTAAATTTACGAGCAGAATTTCACTGATATTAATAGAAAGTGAGGGAAGAATTCTGTATTTTCTCAACAACAACAAAAAACGTATTGTGAAAATGTATTTTCTTTTTTATTCTAGGTTAAAATGTAATGGTGATGAATGGCAAACGTCTGATATTTAGACAAAAAAATTAAATTAACTTTTATTTTGCCTTATGCTAAACAGAGATAAATCTTTCATGTAAAGTGACTAAGTTGAGTTTCCTGTTAATTTAATCAGCAGTGTGATGCAAATGGTGCACAAATGGCACAGTTTCCTGAGACTTTATACCCAGAGACGGGTTATGACCTGTGTAAAGCCCCCCCGGCGTTTAGAGGTCGATGAGCGGGTGGGGGTGTGTGAGTGTATGTGTGTGTGTGTGGGGGGTGGGGGGGGTGGGGGGTGGGGGGGGGGTGTTGTGGGCAGGGGTGTCACTAGGCCCATTTTAGGAGCCCCAATAAATATTCCACCCAGCCCCGCCTGGACAGGACAACATGTGTGTATTTAGTGATAGATTGTTATGATATCTGCATCTGTGTAGTTCTTTGCCATAAATACAGTTTATCTAATATGATGCGGGAGCAATTCAAGACGGTTTCCCATCCACTGTGAAAGCTAGGCTTATTTATTTATTTCAATGAAATACCTTTCATCTAAATGGCATGTGACTTTTCCTACTCTTGCTATACTTCATACTTTAGTGCAATACAGATTTGTTATAATATTTGTTTTATAATAAATCCAAACGCAAAACACATAAATAGAACTATAAAAGGGAGTGGAAATTGCGAATGAGCTAATAAGTGGTCCTCTTTAGCCATCTACTGGTTATATTGGTCATTTCACACCATTTTCAGGTAAAAGTGTGTTTTCCCCCAGGTGACAGAAGTCCTGCACTAAAGCATGGCACATTATTAATGTCATCTCCATGAAATGAAAATGAGAAATGTAATGATCTTCGTTAAAGTTAATTTAACTGCATAAATTTAGATTTTAAAAAGAATAATGTTTAAAACTGTTGAAAATATATATATTTTACCCACATCTTGCCAATCTAGACAATTACAGTTATATAAAGTTTGTCTATATCCTTAATGAAAATTAGCTGGTTATGTAAAATGATTAGAAATGTATTCGATATTCAGGGATTGACTTGATAGGTATTGTAGAACCTACTGTATTGTTCATGCCTACCCTAGTATCCAACAATATATATATATTTTTTAATATATATAATTCTTTTTATGATTTCCGATTTCTCGTTGAGGGAGGCAGAGGGCCATAGCAATGCATAGCAGCGCAATATATATATATATATACAGGTGAAACTCAAAAAAAAATGTATATCGTGCAAAAGTGAATTTATTTCAGTAATTAAAAGGTGAAACTAATATATTATATAGACTCATTACATGCAAAGTGAGATATTTCAAGCCTTTATTTGTTATAATTTTGATGATTATGGCTTACAGCTTATGAATATTGTGAAAAGGTTTTCAAAGCTGTAAGCCATAATCATCTAAATGATAACAAATAAAGCCTTGAAATATCTCACTTTGCATGTAATGAGTCTATATAATATATTAGTTTCACCTTTTAATTACTGAAATAAATTCACTTTTGCACGATATACATTTTTTTTTGAGTTTCACCTGTATATATATATATATATATTGCGCTGCTATGCATTGCTATGGCCCTCTGCCTCCCTCAACGAGAAATCGGAAATCATAAAAAGAATTATATATATTAAAAAATATATATATATTGTTTGGATACTAGGGTAGGCATGAACAATACAGTAGGTTCTACAATACCTATCAAGTCAATCCCTGAATATCGAATACATTTCTAATCATTTTACATAACCAGCTAATTTTCATTAAGGATATAGATATGAATTACTGAAATAAATGTACTTTTGCACGATACTCTAATTTTTCGAGTTTCACCTGTACCATTGCTGTCCGATTCGATTGGCTATTTAAAATATGTTTAAAATATGAAATATAGTTAGTCCAAATCATTTTAGAAATTCTCATTCAAGAAACAGGAGCTGTGCTGACACGACTGTAAAATAGCTGCCTGGGGCGCCACCGAAATGGCCATGGACTGAACTTGCTTGCTTTATAAAGGCATTATCTGAGCCCAAAAGGAAACAGACTGACAACAAACCCCAATGAGATCACTGTGCATGAAATAATATTCAATAATTGCCTACATTTGATACCATTATGTATGAAAAAAAATTATTTGTGTGCCTGTAGTTTCCGATTCTGCTTGAGTCGTCAATGCATGTCAGAACACTGTGTGTTTTTAATAAACGTGTTTCTGTTGTGCTGTGAGGCACATAGCAGCTGACTCAGAGAGACATGACCCAGCATGAAACAGGGAGGCATTTTGTCTCTAGAGTATGTAGAGGAATATATGCATTTGTTTATGCATAAATGCAGTTTTACGAAGAGGAAAAAGGAAATGAAATAGACGTAGAAAGTTTGAAAATCATGCAAAAAAATTAGTAGTTATTGTAGTGCTTTGAACTTGATGAACAATAACAGAACATTGTTATTGTTGTTTTACCTTTGTGTCACTAGGTGGCGGTCTTTCATCTCTGCTCTCTCAAACCAGATATGAGGACAAGATCGCTCCATAGCGCGCTGGACAACTCCCATTAAACCACCATGAACCTGCCCGACCTGTTAGAGAGAGAGAGAGAGAGAGAGAGAGAGAGAGAGAGAGAGAGAGAGACAAAAAAAAGAGTCTGTTCACAACATTTCACTTTTGGAACAAAGTGCTAATCATGCAGAATTAATTCCTATGTGACTAAAGCGGTTCTAAAATGATTTTGGTGACACACACACACACACACACACACACACAATAATGAATAATGAAATTAAACAAACATTATTTACATTAATTAATTTAGCACAGTAGCCCACAATATT